>JASANF010016176.1:0-11045 GCA_030248245.1 Trissonchulus sp. WLG1_4
GTATTGCTGTACAGAAAACATATATATATATATATATATATATATATATATATACGTATATATAGGGGGAAAGATAATTCAAAAGGGTTGCCGTTAATATACTTATTTCATAAATTTATTCACAAAAAGCTTTTATCATATCTAGTAAGCTGTCTGTTCTCCCGGCGCAAGACGCAGGAGGTCCGTCACAATAATGGGGCGCGCAAAAAGCGCCGGGACTACATTTCGCGTCGAAAACCACTATAGGCCGGTGATTTTCTTTATTGGCCGTTTATCACCGCGGCTGCTGCCACCATTCGGCGCCCACAATTTTCCCGCGCTCAGACGGTTTAGTTAAGCCGAATGATTTTTGGCCGCACCAATTGTTGAGACATCTGACGGGGGGGGGGGGGGACTTTTTAGGCGGCGGACCGAATGAGTTGGGCATGGGCTTATTGGAGCAGACCCTGCCCCCCCGCGACACAACAGATAACGGCTGGGGGGCTTTTCATAAACATATTTGTACATAAAGATATAACGGGATTATGCATGGTAGATTGTAATACAATAGGAGATTAATTTCAGTAAATGATTGACGAAAGTGTATTGAACTTTGTACAACTGTCAAACCATGTTATTAATATTTGCCGGAAAAATTTTATTAAGTCAAAACTATGTATGTTGAGTTATGAAGTTTATCTTAAAGCTCTGATCAAAAATCGCTCGATCCTGAAAAAACAAAAAGAAAACATTCGATTTCATTACGAAAAGAACAAATCTCCAGGCACCAAGAGTACAGCACGGATAGTTTTCGCAACAGAATATCACGGCTACTCGTTTGGCTTTCCAGCAATTTTCTGGTCAATATTTTAGCTTAAATCGCAATCCGAGTTAGTAATAATTCACGAAAAGGCGCTAGGCGAATTTTGAAGCTGACGGCTGTTGTGCTCTGTGGCTGACCACTGATACTCGAGAAGCTAACAAGGGCGACGGGCTGATTCCAAAAACGATTATAAAAATGTTTTTTGGTTTTTTTATAATTCACATCAAATATTAGAATCTCGTTCATGTTCTCGTCCGTAAGCGCATGGGGTCAGAGAGAGGTATTTGGACCGGGTGTGCAAGCAACGACATGGGAATCGTCTCTATAAATCAATTTTGTATATAAAAATTTACCAGATGGCTGGACTCGTAGATAATGGCGTGGCGCTTTTTTGAACTACTCGTTATTGCCTGACATTTGTCATTTTCGGTAAAATGCAATTTTGCTGAATTCTTTCAGGATTGTAGCCATCTAGTTTTAGGCCTTAGATTTTGCTGGCTCAAAATATCCAAATGGCCTTGTCTCAGAATCAATATAGCCGAATAAAAATATCTCAAAAATAAATAAATAGAAGTTCTGTTACATTAATGTGCATAGTTGAAAATTTTTGTGTGATTTAGGCCCGCGCGGTGAATTTTTTTGCGATAGCGATTCTTCTGCCTAGTTTATCAATGCTAGGGCCAGTACCATTGAAATCAAAATAAATTTTTATAAAATCCATATTTTATAAATCTATAATTTATATAAATTGTCCAAAATAACGTTGTATCTGTACTGCACTTTTAGCAAAAAAATGTACCATTCATATAATAGAGGCAATATATAGAATATTTAATGTTTTTGGGAGTTCAAGTGCTCAAACATCGGGACACACACCTCTACAATTTTAAAAAAATCGGTGACAAGCAAAAGCCCCCTGGGACTGAAAATGCGTGTACACATGTATACGTGTGTATCTCTCTCTCTCACTATATATATATATATATATATATATATAATATATATATTATATATATAATATATATATATATATATATATATAATATATATATATATATATATATATATATATATATATATATATCGGCCAATATTATGCTATAATGACTTTGTCATCATTTGCTTCTTAGTCATTCCTTTATATATATATATATATATATATATATATATATATATATATATATATATATATATATATATATATATATATATATATATATATATATATATATATATATATATATATATATATATATATATATATATATATATATATATATATATATATATATACATATATATATATATATATATATATATATATATTAAGAATGACAACTTACAAATACAAACGATGACAAGTCATTATTAGCGGGTGTATCTATGTTGTTATAAAGGAATGAAAAGTGAAAATGAAAAGATGAAAAGTATATAGGGGGTGTAGTAAGTTGGCCGATATATATATATATATATATATATATATATATATATATATATATATATATATATATATATATATATATATTATATATATATATATATTATATATATATTATATATATATAGTGAGAGAGAGAGATACACACATTATACATGTACACGTGATTTCAGTCCGAGGGGGCTTTTGCTTGTCACGGATTTTTTTTAAAATTGTAGAGGTGTGTGTCCCGATGTTTGAGCACTTGAACCCCCAAAACGTAAATATTCTAAATATTTGCCTATATATATTATATGAATGGTACATTTTTTGCAAAATTTTGATAGTGGGTGCCGGATTTATTTATTTATTTTATACAATTTATATAAATTATAGATTTATAAAAATAAATTTATAAAAATTTATTTGATTACAATGGTACTACCACTAGCACGTGATCAAAACAGGCAGAAGAATCGCTATCGCAAAATTTCAGCCACGGCCTAAACCAACAAAAATATTCTATTATGCACATTAATAGTTAGACGCAGCTTTATTAACAGAACTTCTATTTATTTATTTTCGATCTTTATTCGGCTATATCCGATTCTAGACAAGGCCATTTGAATATTTAACCAGCCATTCTAAAGTCTGACTAAAAATGGCTAAATCCTGAAAGAATTAGCAATCACGTTTTACGAAAATGACAAATGTCAGGCAATAACGAGTAGTTGCAAAAAACACACCACCCATTTTATCTCAGGGTCCAGCAATGTTTGGTAAAACTTTAGTTCGAGGTTTGTATGCAAACAAAAAAAATTGATTTATAGACGATTTGGTCACTGCTTCACACCAGTCCAAAAATTGTCCTCTCTGACCCCATGCGCTTACGGACAAGCATGAACAAGATTCTAATGCTTGATGTGAAGTATAAAAAAACCAAAAAACATTTTTTTATAATCGTTTGGATCACATCACCTTTGTAGCTTCAGTCTCAGTGGTCAGCCACAGAGAAACCAAAGGGGGGGGGGGGGGGGAAGAGCCCCCCAAAACAAAGGAGAGGGGGGCCGAAAAGGGGGGAACCAAAAAAAATACAATACAAAAAACCCAAAAATAATAAAAAAAGAAACAAAAGGACAAGCGAAGAACACACAAAAAGAAAAAAAAAAAAAAAAAAATAACAAAAAAGAAAAAGGAAAACAAAGGGGAGAGGGGTACCCAAAAGGCTGTTACATGTATGGACACAACAAGCCATCAGCTTCAAAAGTCACCTAGCGCCTTTTCATAAATTATTACTAACTGGATTAGATTAACTAAAGTGTGACCAGAAATTGCTGAACCCAAAGCCAAAACAAGTAGCGTGATATATATTTGCGACTACTCGCTGTACTCTTGGTGCCTGAAATTTGTTCTTTTCGTAATGAAATCGAATGTTTCTTTTTGTTTCAGGATCGAGCAATTTTTGATCAGACTTTAGATTAACTTCATAACTCAACATACATAGGGTTAACTTAATAAAATTTTGCAAGCAAATGCTCATGACATGGTTTAGCAGTTGTACAAAGTTCAATACACTTTCGTCAATCATTACTGAAATTAATCTACTATCTAGTTAATCTACATGCATAATCCAGTTTATATATGTACAAATATATGCTTTATGAAAAGCCCCCCAGGCATAGTTTATCTGTTATATATATCACAGAGACAGGGTCTGTTCCAATAAGCCCACATCCAACCATTCGGTCCGCCTACAAAAAGTGATTCCCCGTCAGATGTCTAGACAATTAGTCGGCCAAAAAGTGGTCCATAAAACAGACAGCTTTATTAGACCGTCTGACGGAAAATTGTGACACGAATGGCGGCAGTGGCAGCAGCCCACGTGATAAAGACGCAATAAAACCAAAATCACCGCCACAATATGGAACTTTTCAACACAATATTAGCTGCACACTTCACGCCATTATTATGACGATAAAACTATGCGCCTTGCGCCAGACAGACAGCTTCTAGAATATGATATAAAAGCTTTCTATGTCTGAATAACATACATACCTAACCGGCAACCGCACCCCCTTTTGAATATATCTTTCTATATACGTATATATATATGTTTTCTGTACCCATCAATGTATGTGAATCATACATGTAACGGGGTTAAAATTTTGGGGGGGCCTCTCAGGCCAAACTATGGTAGCCTTCCCCCTGATCAACCAAAAAACCATAAACTACCTATTTTTTTAAAAATTTGGGGACCCTCCCCCCGGCCCCTCGATTGTTTTTTTGGAGGGGTCCCCCCCATCCCCCCCTCATACCTGTATGATGTCAATCTGTGGCGTAGCCAGAAAAAAATTTCGGGGGGGGGATGACTTTTCGATTTTATTGAAATGCGCTAAAATGCACTTATTGCTATTTTAAGGCAAAAAACGACACGTATTAACATTTTTCGGTCAAAAACACTGCTATTTTTGACTACAGCAGCATCGAACATAAAATTGGAGCTCGAAACAACGAAAATTACAAAAATAATGGACCGGCAAGGTTCCAGAAGCTATGTAGCAAATCTGCAACTTTCCGAAATTTTTTGACTTTAAAAACTGTACTTTTAGTAAAATTGTCATTTTTTGTGACAATAAAACTACGAAAAGGATACACTATATATACAGTGTATTAAGCAATTACATAGTGCACAATGCAACTATATGCACATGCATATGCTTTCATGCGACACAAAAGCAAGGAACACTAACCTAAATAGTTGCAGGGGTCTGGGGGCGGCATCCCCCAGAAAAAAAATTGGGGGAATTTTTGATTTTTAGGCCGAATTTGGTCAATTGGAGACGTATCGGAAATTTTTTCCGGCCGGACCATTAAAACCAAAGGGGGGACCCTTGTGTAAAATTTCAGTCGGAAAAAATTTCGGGGGGGGGGGGAATTCCCCCCACCCCCCCCCCTGGCTACGCCCCTGATGTCAATGATATTAGCATTACGTTATTCCAATTCCACCCCAATCAGCAGTTTCTGATAACACGATTTCTTAATTTTACAACATCAGTCAAGTCGGGACATGCGTTTTATACACTTATTTTTTTAATTCTTAAGCCTTAAAATACAATAACTTAATGAAATTTGGTCAATTAGATATATTAGAAACTCTGGCTAGAGAGTCAATAAGCTACTCCTTAACTACCGGAACTAAACAAAAATTAAACTTCAGTTAAGAATTGGGTCTCTTTCTTGGCATAGCGGTGATTTTTAGCAAAAAATAATATATTATATAATATATATAACAATAACTAATACCAATTACCAAAACATAAAGAGACAAAAATATGTGAGTATATAATACGCAGAGTGAGTTAATGAAAGTTCGCTGTTTCAGAAAACTGTTAGAAGCCCAGAGGAAGCTAAATGATATTGTAATAAAGTTAAATACAAGTCAAACTTTGAAAAAAAGTAATCCTACGCACATGTCTAGTAAAATTTTCTTCAAAACAAAATTACTACAGTTATTATATTTGGGAGCTGTTCATATTCAATATGTCAATGACAAAGTCAAAGACTATTATGGTTACAGACGGTATGTAATTTGGAAATCGTCTAGACACTACTAAATAATCTGTTATTACTTATTTTCCTGCATAATCTGTTATTACTAGCTAATAAAATGAACCTTTAACAAGTCATAAAGTGGGACTTATCTGAGACTATTACCGTAAGAACAGAAAACAACCCATTACGTCACCTTAAAGGAGCATCTTAGGTAACTGGCCGCGGAGCAGCACTTAAGGTGGTAGTTCCAGAATCCCAGATTTTTACATAAGATTATTTTCAAAGCTCGTTGTCAAACCAATCCGTAAAGTAGGAAATCCTAGTAGGGTAGTGTCATTTTTTAATTAGTAATCAATTTACAAGTTACTAGCTATGTAGTGTGCACCTACAGTCTACACCACTGGTAACCATAAACGTGAGAGGGAGGATGGGGACCATACATCTCCACGGACCACCTCTCCGGCCAAATTGTGGGGACTCTCCCCCCCCCTTGGTCGGCCAAAAATACCCTAAATTTTTTCCAAATTTCCCCAAAAAGTGCCATTTTTACTAAATTTTGCCCAAATTTTCGGGACTCATCCCCCCGGCTCCTCGATTGGGGGTCGGTTCCCCCCATCCCTCCCCTCGCCCTCATACATGTAATGTGGGGGACCCTCCCCAAAGGCCGAAGGGAGGGTCCCGAAAATTCGGGCAAAATGGAGTGAAAACGGCATTTTTTGCGAAAAATTTAAAAAATTTTGCGAAATTTAGAATATTTTTGGTCGATCAGGGGGGGATGGTCCCCAAAATTTAGCCGGAGAGCCCACCTCCAACCCGAAAAAAGCTGGCCCGGTTCCTTGAATGTTGGTAGCTTGTCATATAATCGGCAATCGGCATGTAACACCAAGAAAAAACGCTAAAGGCATTATTTGGTTTAGTTTGAGAAGCTAGTAGTATAGTCTCTTTAATAGTCTCTAAGAAACTGCGTACGGAAATTTATGAAAGGATCACATCAAGAAGAAGAAACTAAGTAACGCGACCAGGAATATATATATACAAATATGTATGTATCTACTAAGCTTTTGTAAAGCACAAAATTAGCACCAAGTAGATCTATTAAATAATTAATTACCTAAATAATTTGCAGTTAGACATCTGTCACTAAAGAATATTTCAATAGTCAAAGCTAAGTATATACATAAGTACTAAATATATATATATATATATAAATATATGTAAATTTCCCCCCCCCCACCCACACCCCCCCCCCCCCCCCAAAAACAGGCAACTACATCATCAAAAAACCCAACACCCTATATGTTCACTACAATCAAAAATATAGGTACACATATATATATATATATATATATATGATATAGGTTTCTTATATATATATCTTCAATCTCGGAAAATATACTAGAAGGTGCCCATCCAAACAATAAAAAAAAAAAATAAACACAAAACGATAAAAAAGTACTCCCAAAATAACCACAAAAAAAAATAACCAACTTTTAACAAACTAACTATAAATAAACACAAAATTCTTAAAACTTACAATATTAAACCAAAACAATACAAAAATATATATACCATAAATGTAGAATGTGTCAACTAACAATTATCGAAAATGAATTAGCTACTATTAAAAAAGTTGTAAATACAAAATAATTCTATGTCTCCATAAACAGTATAACAGCATATGCGAGAAAATATAAAGTATGTATAAATTACCAAATTGAAACCGGTAGCCAAAACTGTATATACCAAATACATACACTGGTCGGAGGAGTATGAACCAAAAATCACCCTAGGGAGTTTAGCACAATATTGGTAGCAAGAAAAGTAAAAAACCTACGCGGAAGTCCTTCAAAAAACAACTTACGAAGGATCCAACCTTTCAATCAAAATAAAACATCAAAAAAGTATATATATCTTTACCGTCAGATCATTCAAGCTATTTTGGCCCCCCTGGTCAACCCAATTCCGTCCCTGTCTGGCCGCCATCAGGTCTGACCGAGCACTGGTCAGACTGCCACTACTGCGGCACATGGCAGTGCTGGCTGGCCTACTACTACACCTCTGCTGCTGGTGATTGGCACAGTTGATGCTTGTCACGTCTGTCTGATGGTCGGTTATTAGTTTGCTCTCAAAAGGGCTAGTGCTGCTGCTAACAGTGGCAGGGCATGAGCCCATGCTATTGTTCAATTGCAAATTAGCACTCGCTGGGTGAAGGGGAGCCTCTAGGGGCACCCCTGGAACCTGGGAGGGGCTTGGCTAGTTTCACAGCCGGCATAAAGGGGGCTGGGTCGAAGCATAGAATTTATCATATTTCAATAAATTATATATATATATATAATAATCTCGGAAGTATCAATTCAGCAGAATCAATCAGAATTTCGTAACATTTTCCATCCACAGCAAAAGGCACTGCACACGCGCTAGCTGACTAAAATATATCCGTTCGCAGCAAAATCGCATATCACCATTTGACGATGAATTATATATCAGCTGAAACAAAAACCAATCTGTTTATATATATAATATCCTAGTGGCCGATTCAAGATGACAATTTGGGGAGAGGTGAAATTTTTTAGTTTTATTAAAAATCCTTCAAAAGCAAAAATTATTTCTAGCCGGATTATAAAAAAAACAAAGGGGGGGTCCCCATCTTCACTTAAGAAAAAGTTCGGGGAAATATTCCTGTCCCATCCCCTCTCACTACTATGAATTTAACCAGCTCCCGTATATATACGGGTCAGGGGGGGTTGGAGTTTCTATGTCAGAAGGGGGGACCCCTGCGTTTCCTCTGACACCAACATGTGTAATTTGAGCTCCTGTTTAGTTCATGATCCATGAAGATTAAGTCGAGATGAACAAAAGGTTGCTCAAAAACTCATTAATAATATGACAGCATCATTGGCTTCCTATAAAATTTGGTAAAAGATATGGTCGGTAGTATATATATATATACATACCCATTCATACCTGTAACGGGGTTAAAATTTGGGATTGGCCTCTCCAGCCAAATGTTAAAGACCCTCCCGATTGATCGACCAGAATTATATACCCTAACGTTTGTGAAATTAAAAAATATGTTATTTTACTATTTTACACAACCTTTGCTCAGATTTTACACCATTTTACCCACCCTCCCCCACCCCCCTTTCTTACATAATGTATATTATATATATATGATACACAGGCGACCCAGACTAAACCGATACACATTACACATAAACTTAATATAGCCACACACACACGCACACACACACATACACAACTAGCAGACACATACAGTCCACAGATGAAATTTTGAACAGTGGAAAATACAACACTAAAGGAGGTATATAACATAAATATATAAGCATTAAAAAAAACCTAACTGTATGAAAAATTGCACGGTGCGGGCAGAGCACATATAATGTGAGCGTGATGTCTAAAAGTCTACAATATACGTCATCCAAGAGCCAAGGCAGGCCCAAAGACATAAGAAGAAAACTGGCGCAGTGGCTCAACCCAGCCTGAGCCAGATCTGGGAGAGGAGGGAGCTAGAAAAAGTGCCAGCTAGCCCGGAGAAGTTGAGACTAGGCCTAGGCTGGGAGGGCAGACTCTGCTTTAGGCTACCCAGGAAGCAAGAGCCGCCAACCCGGCCCTGTCTCAGACACGGCGGGGACACATGTCACATTGGCGCACGGACGCACACACAGACCCAGACATACTCATGTCAATACTCTTGTACATTACAATCATATGCTCTCAGAGATATGCTGTATATACGTACAGAAGCACTGTATGTATTCCGACTCACAGAACATATGGCACACAGTCTTTCGAGTCTAGCACATAGACAGTCGCGAGTTATCAAGTTAGGCGCAATAACGGAATAAGTGTATATTGTTAGGACATAGTGCGTAGGTTTATATATATATACCAAGGAAATCCTGGAAGTACGGAGGTATGGCCCTCAACCGGGGAGGGGTATATAAGGGCAATGAACGCCGTTTTTTAAAGTTTTTTAAATTTTTTAAAGAACGAGTTTATGTCGTTGATAACCACCAAGAGCAAAATCGGTTCACAAAAGGCCGTATGAGTACAGGTATATGAGGGCGGAGGATGGGGGGCACCCCCTTTCCAAACTCGAGGGGCCGGGGGGAGAGCCCGAAAGTTTGAGCAAAATTAAGTGAACATGACATTTTTTGGGAAAAATTTTGTAAAATTTAAAAATATTTTGGTCGATCAGTGGGGGAGACTCCCAAAAATAGGTCCCAGAGGCAGCGATCGACCGGAGGCTCCGGCTCCGGCTCCGGCCGGATTTGAGCCTCCGGCTCCGGCAAAAAATCGAAAAGTCATTCCCCCTAAAGATTTTTTCCTGGTTACAACGTGGCTGATATACGCCTAAATTATAGGGGTCGGGGGGCGGGCGGTAATCCCCGGACGCTACAGACATTTACGGCGTCGTATCTTCTACAAAGTGCAATCTTTTCCAAATTTGTCTATTTTTTGGGTGTATATATTCTTGACAATTTTGCAAGGTTTGACTAAAAGGGGGAAGTTCGGACGGACACCCTGAAGGCCTGAACAACCAGCTCCCTCTGACTCCTGACACCTGCCCTTGGCACCGCAGTCAAAATGCCATACTGGTCAATTTGACCAAATTTTTGACTTTTTATCAATGTTGATGAAAATTTTTTGTGAGATCACCAAAAACGGGACCAGTCAGTGGCCAGTGGTCGTATGAGTGTGTAAAGACAATTGTCAACATTTTTTACTAATTGAAATTTTTTTGTAAAACAATGCCTCCGGCTCCGGCATTTTGTATCCGGCTCCGGCTCCGGCTCCGGCTCCGGCAAAATTTTACCTCCGGTCGTTCGCTACCCAGAGGCCCCTTCAAAATGTTGACCCCAGTACAAGTAAAGGGGGGGGGCGGTGAAAACTCCCAGACCATTATCACACAAAAAGGAAAAACAAAAGATCGAAAAAATTTGCTTATATGTAGTTTACTTGAATAAGCTAAAGGTTACAACAGGTGAAAAGAACTTTTTCTGAAGGAACCGCATTTCAGTTTTTCACTTAAAAATCTGGACAAAAATTGTAAAAATTGCATTTCTTTCAATTGACACAACTTTGCAAAAAAGGGCATTTCTTGGTCGATCAGTAAATTCCTCAAAATGTGAACACCTCCCCCCCATACGTGGGCAGCTACCGAATTTAGGGTGGGTGAGCCACCGGGAGGGGGGAGGGGGTGCGGAGCAACTTTTCCGGCCATTTTTGCTTCGTGAGCCACCAATTTGGCTT
>JASANF010016177.1:0-59523 GCA_030248245.1 Trissonchulus sp. WLG1_4
TTTAATCCGAGTCCAGTTAAAACCAGCGCAGGAATGGGGTAGCGCAGGAATGGGACAGAATCGTGAGAATTGGGCCCCAAGTATCTGTAAATACGTATATCAAGAGTACATAGTAGAGAGAATAATAATTTCTAAAAAAATAATAATTTTGTAATAATTTCTAAAAAAAATTTTGTTTTAGAATGAACCAAAGTACGACATCTAGTAATTATTGTCAGCCGTTACAAGAATTGGTCCCCGATTTTGTTGATCAAGTCGAATTTCAAGCCCTCCTTTGGTCAATTTACGCCATTATAATGCTAGCGGGCATTTTAGGGAACGTAGTCGTTATATATTGTATTTGCTGCGAGAATATATCCTTCAGTGTTCGCAAAGTTTTCGTGCTAAGCCTTGCTTTTTCGGACTTACTAATCGGGTTAACTGCTCTTCCCATTACAGCGGTCAGTATCGTTTATCGAGAATGGATTTTTGGAAAACTATTATGCCACAGTGTTGGATTTGTACAAAGCAGTTGTGTATTCATTTCAAGGTATGTTCATACATCATGGTTGACTCATTTTCACTGCCGTGTGTCCGTTTAGTCGATAAATTGAGGAAAAACAGTAGCAGATTATAGAATTGCGTACTATTACTATTGCGTATTGCAATAGTAATTGCAATAGTATTGCGTCAATTACATATTATGGTAGCTGTACTGTAAATTATACCTCAACCTTTGCGGAGACCTCGAAACTAAGTCCTTATTTAGAAAGAAGTCTATTTCTCACTAATATCTCAAGTATTACAAAGATGATTAACTAGGATAATGAACTTTGTGTTGTAAATAAGAAATAGGGCCTACGAAACTTGGAAGCTGTGGTGTAGTGGTTACCATTCTCGACGTCGACGAGAGCGTACCGGGTTTTCGCGACTCCTCATTTTTTTCTGCTTTAAAATTCAGGTCACCGCTTTTTTTCAAAATATATAAGCAGAATTTTTTTTTGCTTTTTACCTTTTGTTAACCAATGCATACTGTTGCAGCCTCACACTTGCCGCCATTGCCGTGGATCGATATATAATGATTATATTCCCCACAACGCGGTGTATTACCTATCGAGTGGTAACAAACGCTGTCGTCGTCATTTGGATCAGTGGATACGCAATGGCTAGCCCCATGGCAATATTCTCTAAATATGACAAAATTCACGCGCAAATTTGTGGCTACTTCTGTCAACCAAAATGGCCCAATGACAATTTAAAACTAGCCTACAGTTCTGCGGTGCTTTTGGTCCAATATGGATTCCCCCTAGCAATTACAGCGTTTTGCTACTATAGTATCGCGCGTCAAGTAGCAAAACAAGTTGCTAAGCGCCGCACGCAACAAATTGTTCTACCAGGCGCGGAGCAAAGACTCGTAAACCGACGACGGAAGACTAACCGCATGACCTCGCTTATGGTAGCATCCTTTATGATAGCATGGCTACCATTAAATATTGTCAATTTTCTGAGAGACGTGGAACTGCTATTTGCTGACTATTTTTTGCCTTGCTTTACAATAGCTCATTTGATAGCTATGTCGTCTATAATTTGGAACCCTTTGATTTATAGCTGGTTTCATGAACCGTTCAGAACGATTGTTCGGAAACTAACCTGCCAATCGCCAAAACGGTGTGACACGAAGCAGAATTGTTTGCTTAAAGATACTGTATGCAATGACAACACTGCTAATAATTTGTACAATTGTAGCGCCACAGTTTGAGAATTTAATAGGGCATTGGATACTTGCCCTATTAAATGATATGTAATTATTAAATCTTATGTAATGATTAATTACATAAGATACACAAGATACTGTATTAAGATTATGTAAGATTACTGTATTTAAAAATGAACCCAGAGTGCACCTACAAAAATACCAAGAGAAAAGTTTGGATGGACGGGGATACCTTGTGCATGTGCATACCTCCCCATTTGCACCTATAGTTTCTTGTTTTTTGAAGTTACTTCTTTTCAAACTATCTTTTTTGTTTTTCCTTTTCTTTTTCTTTTACAAAATTTCCGACCACAAGAATTCATTGCCATTTTGTCATTATTGACATTATTGAAATATTAAGTAAATATTCAACATACTTTTCGTTTGCTAACTGGCAATATGTAGATTTTTTTATATCTACTGTATGTATATGCTGTTTTGTATATTTATTAAAGAAAAATATAAATCTTCCTGTGTTTTGCGCAAACTTTAGTTTACTGCAAATAGTTAACAAAACAGAATGCAGGTAGCAAAAATTCCAATTTTCGCTGCAGTTTCTGCAATTATTTTTAAACAAATTGCGCAAACAAGTTGCTACATTGTGCTATGTACATACAATGTTTACAAACAGTTTGTACAACATTTCCACTGCTGTTATTTAAAAACATTGCGGAAATTGTAGCGGAAAGTTGCCCAACTTGTTTATAACAATGCCGCGAAATAGAGCTATTTTTTAAAAAACATTGCTGAATTTTCAGTGAATTATTGCGTAAATTGGTCGGAAAGCGTTTCGCTTCAGTCTACGCAACGTTTGCAACATTTCGCTGAAGTTTCCGTGATGTTTTTAAACAAGTTGCGCAACTTTTCGCTTTCCGCAATATTTTTAAACAATATGCTTGCAAAACACTTGCTGCAGTTTCCGCACTGTTTTTTGAGCAATTTGCTGAAAAATTTGCTGCTGGAATGTTTCCCAAATTATTCAAAATACTGTACAAAGTGCTGAAATGTGGCAATTGATAAACACTGCGAAAACTGTGTGAAACGTAGCGTAAATTGTTTCAAAACACTGCGAAAACTGTAGCGAAATGTTGCGCAAATTGTTGAAAACAGTGCGGAACCTGTGACGAATAGCGCAAATTTTTCACAAAAATATTGCAGAAACTGCAACAAATGTTGCGTGAACTGGTTCGAAAACATTGCAGAAACTGCAGCCAATTATTGCGCAACTTGTTTAGAACCATTGCGGAAATTGCAAATACGTGGCGATATTTATTAATACGTCTACACGTGGCCAACATTTATTTACATGGAGCGTAGTTAGAAGCTGAGTAACAGAGTCATGACCGTTGCAAGGATGATTCTCAGCAATTTCAAATTATCGGTAAATAAAATGATCATATCAAAATAATTTCTACCAAAAAAATTAATAGGTATTGTTAATTAATTAATTAATTAATAGGTATTAATAGGGACTGACTCAACGCCACAGTCAAAGCTATTCTAATTCATTCCTTATGCATATTTCCATAATTTAAAACTGATGCTTGTAAAACTGATTTCCTGATTTAAAACTGATTCCCATGTAAGAAATATGACGGCAATTTCGGTTATGTAGCTTTTAATGCCTCGAAAAAACTATGCCTGTCAACGATCACCAAATGTGGTGGTTCATGGTGACTCTTGAAAGCGATCGCCAATCAATTGCCGAGTGGAGCAAACATGACCTGGTTGCAGACCTCAACGATTAAAATAGAACAGCCCGTTGCTTGATAGGAATAAGAATATACATCAATATTATTTGCACTAAAAAATTACTGCAAACGGGACCATTGACTGTTCAACCTCGGCGATATATTCGCCAAACAGGCATGACAGCACCAGTGTTATTAAATCAGACGGGCATTTCTAAAGTCTGACCAGAAATATCTGAAAGGTGATCTTTATAACTACTTGCTCTTGCTGCCAGCTATTTGCTTTTTCCTGTTGGGACACAGGACAGCACAACAGGTCTTTAATTTTGATTTTGGAATTTTAAGACACTGCTAGCGTTATGCGCTGTACAATCTCTTCTGCACGCTCCAGCGTACGTACAAGTACTGTTTCTTTGTATAGTCCCTTAGTGCGTGCGCTCAACGGTAACAAATGTATCGAGTGTGATCTGTAGCTCAAACTGTGACTCTGTGATTCCTTTTTGCGGTGTTTCGATTCGGTACAACAATTCCGTTAAAATAATTTGCTTTCTGTGTGACTCTGTGACTGGCAAGATGGCAAGACGGCAATATCTCTGCATAGTTACGTGTAGATTAGTTATAACTTACGTTACTGTACGTTACTGTATGTATCTTAGACTAGATTGAAAGTCCATAATTTAACTTATTTAAGCTGTAAAATGATTGAAATTGGTTTATTTTAAAAAATCAAACCATTGTGGTCTTTGCAAGTATCATCTTCGGGGTGCAGAATCTATATACTTGTTTTGTTTTATAATGTTTCATTCTATGCCTGTGTAAACTCAAGATAAATTTTCCACTACTTGCAATATACACCAGGTTTAGTATGAAATCAGTTAGATTTTGATTTGTAATTTTAGTAGTTTTCAGGAAAATGTGGCAATAATTAGGACATTTTGATTGACAGAACCACAATTGACATCAAGATATTTCCACCAAGATTTTGAAAAACGACAAAAAATGCCAAAACTCCTGACAGTTAGGATCCAAAACACTTGATTCCGTCAGGTTCAAAATGATTACTGATTATAATCAAAATATTTTTTCTTTAATTTAAATTGTAAATTGTAAGGTAATATTAACAAAAACGCACTTGAACACTCTTTATTAAATTGATTGACAAAACAAAACAAGAGTACAAAATAAGCAAAAACTTCCACTAAACATTCAAATACATTAAACATTAATATTAACATATGTTTGATTAATCAAGAATGATATTTTTTTCAATGTGTGTGCTACATTACGGTTTTTATGTATGTATATGTTCAAAATACAATAATTTGTAAACTCTGCAAAAACCATTCTGATACATCAGATTTCATGTCAGCCAGATACAGCAAAATTCTTTTAGCCAGTCACTTTACTGGAGTGGATTGAACGAACTGGACTTATTTTAGTCCGAGGTGTAAGAATGGTACTTTGGACTAGACGGACGAAAAGAGTTATCTCGTGAATGAATGGACCCATAGTCTGAAAACTTAAACTTGGTATATAAAATTAGTTTTGTAAATTGTGATAAATAAATAAAAGTTTTGTATATATGTACAAGTATATATCGGTTTTGTGGTCTTTACATTTTTTTAAGTCTCGTTATATTTTTTGCAGAACATTCAGCCTTCACAGCTTGTGTCAGCCAAACTGAAAAAAACGTGACGTTTTGACACAAAACCATTCAATTCCGGTTGACCATTTTTTTAACGGCCCTAATTTGTCAATGCCTGCTGTTCGCTGTCTTCTCCTTTAATTAACTGGTTAAAAGCTTTGGCAAAAATCGTCGGAAATAGTATATTTATTTTAAAGACTGTACTGATATGTTTGAAGAAGATAATTGTTTTAAAAAGAAGCAAATATTTTTTACAGTTTGGCACTATATCAACACTAGTGAAACTTGTCGGGGCTATGTTTCACGGATTCAGATACTTCACGACAATGCCTTATGGCCGCTTGCACCAACCTTATTCTCCAGCTATTCTTATTCTTTTGCTATTCTCGAGTGCTGTTCAACATTTTACGATTTTCACAAATTATATTCAATGTATGTTAATTTAGTTGATCTGGACTTAGGTATTATGGAGGTAACAGTTAAAAAAATCTAAAGAATACGTCTTTCGGGTTGAATGAGATCAGCTATTCTCGAGTTATTCTATTCTCGAGCTATTCTATTGTGGTGCAAGCCAGTGTTAGTATTCGAGTGAACCGAACTTCTATTCCTGTGACATTCATTTCATTAGTTTTAAGGTAAAGAAAGAAACCACCAGAATCTTTCTTTCATCTTAATTTTGCATGAAGAAATTTATGTTTAAATAAATAAATAAATAGTTCATGAGTTGCGAATCTAAACTAAGGGTCTATTCCTTTACCGGATTAAGAGGACTGGGCTTATTTTAGTCCGAGGTTTTGGAATGACAAATTTAAGGACTAAACTAGAACTAAACAGTAAGCAAACAAAAAAATCCCAATATCACCCCATTCCAAAACAACCACACTAAACATTAACATGCACCTTAACATTAGCGGCATATTATTCACTAGTCAATCCACTGACTAAAAAGCAGCGCGCTAAAAGTTAAGTCCGTTTAATCCGGAGGTTTTGGAATGGCATTTCTAAGCTTAATTTTTAAACCGTTTAGTCCGATTATAATTAACCCTTTAATCCGGTAAAGGATTAGGCCCTTAGATTTTCAAGCAGATAGAATCATGGATTTTTGCACGTTCAATGCAATCTAACTTTTGGAGAAACGGATAATGTACCAGAGTTTACCAGACTTAACCATTCGACAAGTATAGCATATCAATGTTTGTAGTTCAGAGTGCATAATGGACTGTTTCGACATTTATTCTAAGGCCCTCAGAGTTTAATTATTTTGATTTTTTTGCCTCCATTTCTTTCATAAAGGCCATATTTGCTCAGAAATAGGCTGCCCATCTGAATTCTCCGGAATTTGAACCACAGCTTTATTTCATTTGAAAGCTTTCCGTTTTTATTCTAGCCCCAAAAAATGCCACCAGCTAAAGTTTGTTGGTATGTAAGTCTAAAGAATTTCAGGGCGTGAATATGGGGATTTCCTGTCATTTTAAAATGTCCTAATTTTTGAAATGTTTTTTTTGAAAAAAAAACAGTTTTAAAATGTCTTACATTTTGAAATGTTTTTTAAAAACTGGTTAAATCCAGAATACAGGGCTAAGCCAAAAACGAAAAAAACCCAGAGTCAATTCAATATACTTGTTATCTGTACAAGAATCAGCGTTTAAGGCCAAACCATACTATACATTCTTAAAAAACTGCTGGACAAAACATTTCTAAAAAACTAGGCTGCCCAAAATGCGTATGTACGCTTCTGAAACAACTATAACGATATGTAAGACTTTAAGGGACCCATAAAACTTATGTAAAGCTTCTGAAAAAACGGAATTGAGATAAAAGATATGTCGGGACAAAAAGAAGTATTTCTCTATTTTTCATTTGCAACATAGATAAAAAAAAAAAATAAGCTGACTTCATTTTGTCACACTCTCACAATTATCTTTCTTGCTGACATAAGAATTACCACAACACGGGATCAATTTGCGTGCAGTTTCAATTTTCATGTATCCTCCGGAAAATTATGTTATTTTTTGTTTTCCGCCGAGGTTTCATTATGATTCACTATGATTTCAGTTTTTGTATTGCTTCGGTCATTACAATCAATTCAAGTCCTGAGACGACATTGATTAATTTAAAGTCATATATTTATTATATTTAAAATTTCACATTTTTACGTTTCATTTTAAGTTTCATTTTAAGTTTCATTTGTACTTATAAATGTGCATGTGCTTTTGGTACTATCAAGAGTACATAATAGGAATATCCTTAGTGTGTTTTTTGGTACTATTTATATATTGCTTTAGGATTTTTCAATTTAACTTAAACTATTTTCAACTTTCCAAATTTTCAACAGCACAAAAAATGTTTTTGCCCTTCAAAATGTTCTACATAATCTCAGCCATTAGGTGGCATAACATATTATCCTCAAAGATACATTTCCAACTTGAGATGGCTTAAACAACCGAAAACCTCCCTGGCTTTTAATGCTAGCGTAGGCCTAATAAGACGAGGCGTCTGTGTTTTTCTATCTCACTAAATCTGTACGAACCGGTTGTCAAAAACAGCAATTCTAGTTGATTCTGCTAACTCTTGATTCAGTATAACAGTTCTGTTTTTCAGCAACACATAAGCTTGAAACAGAACTTGAGAGGTGTCTAGAACGTTATTTTCGACTAATGCTGTTGTCCGCATCCGTCTCCAGAAGAAAATGTCCGTAAAGCTTGTACTGTTAAAAATATATGTTAATAATTTATTTCAACAAGTTAATTGACAATAAAAGTACTTTGGAACAAGTTACAAATATCTTCACAATTGCAACTGAGTATTCATCACTAATAATTCCAAAAAATTTTGCATTTAAAAAGTCTCTTATCATTATCATTATCATTATGTCCAAAAAATTTTTAAACAGCAAATGTTAGAAGCTTTTGTTCATATATTGATTGATTTAAGTGATTCAGTGTCATTTGTTTTTATAAATTATTAAGTACATATGCTTTTTAGAGTTACTTTTTAATCCCTTTATGATGTGTGCTCTCCGCTTTACGTTAACTTTGCTTCTAAGCGCTTCGAATAAGTACTTTAATTTTTTGTCCAATTTTTCTCTCGCGAAACCGGCATGAACTCCTGGTTAAACCCCTTCATAAATCTAAATGTCAAATTTATTAATCTGAACTATCTTTAACAGGCGCGTGAAAATTTTTTCCACTCTAAAATTTTAGCTCAATATCTGTTGGAGTCGGCCGTTTTCTCCTTAAAGTATAGTAGCTATTTCTAAAGACAATTTGGGACGGATATCTCAGTAAAAATGTTTTGATTTTAACCAACAAACCGGAGGTACTTAAACTTTTTGATGTCATTTACGCTAAAGTGATGCTTTATCTTATCTCTTAAACTAAGGTTTACGCCTCATTTTGAGTTCTTGAGACGTCAGTTGTCAGAGTCGTATTCAGTTTACACTTTTTAGGTGTTTGCTGAAAGCTATTAAAACAAAAGTTGCGTCTCGAAGTTGTCATAAAATTTAGAACATTAGAACTGCTAAAAGATTAAATATCTTTTGACTGTAACTTTAAAGTTTTTAAGAAGAAGTTTAAAAAATTTTTAAGTAAAGAAAGAAAGAATGCTCACACTTCTCAGGCGTTTTCTATTTGAGGCCAAATTAGAATTTTTATGAACAGGACACGACAGAGCAGAGTGTTTTTTATGCGGATTAGGTTCGATTAGAAATTATATTTAGCCAAGCAGTTTGATTTGCAGTTTGACTTTCGGAAAAAACTATGGAGACAAGAACAAGAACCGGATCCTTTTTCGAATATTTTTTATAATTATTATTAAAACAATAGTTAATCAAAAATTAAAGCACTTATGTAGTTTTGTGAATGCTATTTAAATCTCGTTAATGCCTACTCCACTGCCTTAAAGTTCCGTGCAAAATCCATAACCATTTCGTCACCGGTATTCTGGAATAATTAGGTAATCTAATTATACTATGTTTGGTTCCATAACAAAAGCAAGGACTATAGAAAGAATCCGTTTTGCTGTTTCCTTCTCTACGGACCCAGCTTGTTTAAGTTCACACTTTTCAGTCAGACTTCCTTCAAACTATTTTACTGAATGAACGTAAAACCATGCCGTCGTGGTGTTGAATGAAAATCAAGCTTAGGTGAACTGAAGACAAGCACTACTCGTAACTTACTGAACTTTCGTGGTAGAGCAAAATATACATACATGTATATAGATATGTATGTACATACCTTTTTCTTATATCTTACCAGTCTATAAAGGTTTTTGTACCTACAGAATACATATATACATATAAGAATACATATATAGTTATTAATAATAGTGCAATCAGTTCGTTAATGCTTACTTCACAACCAATAGTGGGGTAATATTCGGAAACCTTTATCAGTTTAAACACCATTGAGGCTATTATCCGCGCATATCGACAATTAACGATTCAAAGCTATTTTTCTACAGCCCTTAAAAGCACCTAATCATAGCATAGCGGATTTCTAGAGTACGTACTTGGCCTAGAACCGTTTTCTGTGACGATTCAAATGCTTCATACTTCATAAGAAGTTAAGCTGAGTCAAACTTTTCAAACTGACCCAACTAAATCATGGAAAGTAGCAAGCAACAACAACAACCTTCGGAATGCTATCCATTAGATTTTAATTAAACCGTGCAAAGTTTGGAACATCGCATGGAAGTGCAGAGAATTTAATCAGGACATGGAGCAATCACCATCGAGTTGTATTAATTTCCAACTTCCCTAGACAGGCTCGAGGTCTGTAGTTCGGGAAATTAGCTTTCTTCGTTAAATCTTTCCATTTTTTCTTACTTTGCAGAAGACACGACAGTAGGGGGATGGGTTTTCGAATAACCACGGAATAACAAATCCTAAAAGACTTTTTGATTATTTTTCTTTTTTGTTTATAGAAATAGTTATTGAACTAACTTTTAATAATAAACTTATCACTTGTGATGACACTCGGACTCACAAAAAAATTATTTCCAGTGTTTTTTATTCTCTTGTGGAATGCTAGAACGGATTTACAAAGTTTTCAATTTCCTGCCCAATTTAAAAGACTTGGAAGTCGTTGTCGGACTTTTTTTATCTGATTTTTAAATGACGACAATATGTTACTTAGAAAATGAAGCGCTTTTTAAAAGTCTTTTGCACAAAACCAATGAATTTTGGGTTAAATCTTATGCCAAACTTGCTCGACATTCCAATATTAAGCAATTTATTATTTTGTATGCAGTTGAATTTTTGCTTTTTAGCGGTTCTAATTTGATAACAACGACTGGCTGGAATTTTTAATTTGTTTTTTGTTTTTTGAAATTAATTTCGCATAGGCATAACATAAGTTTTTTTACATCACAAATAAAATTAAACTGTTTGTTTCTCACAACTATGCTATAGCCTAAACAATAGTGAAAAATATTATGAATGGAATGAATGAATGAATGAGAGAATGAATAAATAAGCAATGAATGAGAATGCTTTTCAAAGCAGACCCACTTTGAAAATAAACCTATAATGTACATTAGGTACATATAAAGTAGTAGGTACTTACTAAGTACCTACTTACTTGAACTTTCATGCTAATGTACACAATTATTATGAACACAAACTTTCAACATTTTATTTTAGAACGTCAAGAACATGTTTTGCAAACCTAAGCCTAATCAAACCTAAGGCAAAGGCCAAAACCGAAACTTCCAATTTTAAACAACACGCCGATTTCACAAATTGTTCACGCATATACAATTTAATTTTGAACGTTTTTCCGTTGGAGCTATAATTGGATGCTAGCTAATTTTTTCACTTCCAAGTCACAGTCTGACTTACTAGAGTCACTCTAAATAAAACCTTTCATTCTAGCCCAAAATTTATGGTTTAGGAATTAAAACATTTACCCATCACGTGTGCGGATCGGACCATAGCTGCTTGGTTAGAGTCGATTCATACTTACAGCCGCCTGTCCCGTCAGCCGACAACATTACGAACAGATCACGCCACTAATAGTGAAAAATATCAGATTGTTGTGTGAATACTTCGTAATTTGCGGCTGAACGGACATACGACCCTTGAACGTAATCATAAACACGTTAAACTAGTTACTGGTTCTTGTCCGCTGCGTTGTCGTGTTTCTTTTACAATGTCGTTCGACTTTAACTGCAAGTTTTATATAATTAGTTTTAGAAAATTTTGCATGCCTTTGTTGTCGACTGAAATCATTTTTAAGTTACAATAACCCATTCTCTCAGATATTTTAGGTTACAAATTTGTATTGTTTTGAAATGAACGTTCATGAATATTTATGAATGAGAAAACTGTTTAATGAGACTGTGCTAATATTTTGTAAAAATCATCCCTTTTATTTACACTCTAAAAATCATTCTCTCTACGGAAAGTGTAGCACGAACCGACAACGATGCTAACACAAAAATTATCCGTCATTTTTCCTTCGCTAAAAACTGGAAAAGCTTAAACCTAAGCCCAAACAAGCGTCACCTTGAAACCGTATTAATAATCGTCAAAAGAGAAAACAGTCAGATTAGCGACAAATGAATAATTCTTTGTCGATCTGTGACCTACAGTGACAGTATGACAGTATTTGTGCCTGGTTTTGCATAAATTTGCTATCATTCATGTGCACCAAGAGTACAGTAATGTATCATACTATTGTCTAAATTCCTTTTACTTATTTTGTTTTTCCACATGTGCAGGTATAATCTCGATGTTGTATGATCCGCGTGTGTTAATACTATTATATGTTGACTTTCTACATGTAGGCTAGTTTAAGCAAAAAGTTAAAACATTAAAGAATGTTTCACGAGAAGTACATGTCATATTTTTAACTATGTAGTATAGCGTAAGATAACTCCCACAGAAGTTAGGCAGTGTAACGCAAAAGTTAATGAACTCGTACATCAGTGACATATTTAGTCAAGCACTTCCTCAAAAGCTTAAACCATTTAATGGGCTAAAATCACAGAGCAACCTCAGCAAGATTATATAATAACCATTGATTGTACTAAACTTTTTAGTATTTATAACTTTATTTTAAGTAGGTGGTTTGACGTTAGATGAATCATTCTAAATTACGCAACTTTAAACCTAAGCCATTTTAGTTCCTGATTAAAATTACAAAGTTCTTCAGTGTAAATTTAAATTTTTAATGTCAAATGACTGCTCGAATTAAAGATCCAATACGAAACCCACTCCAATCAAAGTTAATAATTTGACATAAAAAGTTAAAGGAGTATTTTGGCGTCAGGTGACGTATATTTAACCAAGTTTTATAGTCCTTCCAAGATCAATGTAATTTTTGTAAACTAGCAAGAAAAACTTGTAAGTAAACTAAAAAACAACAAAAAATTTAATATAGTTAGTTCTAAAGTTGCACAAACATTAAGCTAAAAATGACTGCAGCAAAATGTCGCATAAAACCGTGCCATGTAACCATTATAAAATATCCGGTGATATATTTGAGTAAGCTGCAAAGGTTCACATTTCGAAGCGCTTCCGTTTTAGGCTGGACAAATTCTGTGCAAATAAACCATTTTGCCAGTTTTTCAAGTCGAACCTATCCGGATTCTGTAACAGTAACAGCCTTTGAGGAATTTCTAGAACTACATTACGCATTTAAAATAGCCAAATCTCCACCCCGTATCTTGAATATTTAACAGGTCTCTCATATGAGTCTTTATGGTCTGAGAAGGCGAGATTTTTTCCAGGATTGAATTATCCACTTAGGTTCCTTTGAGCACGCACAATTGATTGACAAATAAAAAATTCCACCGCAAGCCTACATCTGCTCTCAAATTTTTATCATTTTGTTTCTTTTTTTTGTAAATAAGGTATCTCTTTTGTGTATATTTCACAATCGATTTTATGTTCTTTTGCTAAATACAACAGATATTTCTTATGTTATATATATTGAGTAGTGTCAAATATTTACTATGTTATGTAAAATATTATTCCTTGACTTTCTACATATACTCTAAATAGATTAAGTATTAATTATTGTTGATCTTAATATCTTCTCATTGTTACCTAAATATCTGCTGAGAACGGGCTCAAAACCTAAGACTACATTAGTTGGCAAACGCTTAAGGTGGTAGTTCCATAATCGCAGTGACCCTCATATCAGACAAATCTATATACTATGGGTAAAGGAATTATAATTTTCGTGAACTACACCAAAAAACACCCAGAGCATTTTTTATTTGGTGTAAAATTCCAATGTTAAGACTAGCTACCACGTTGGCTTGCTGAACTGTAAGCCAATGGGGTAGCCAGTCTTAACTTTGGATTTTATCAATGATCAAAGCACGATAGCAGCAGCTTCGAGTCTTGTTTCGAAAAATTGGAGTAGTTTTATTCCTACTTTACTGATTGTCCTGAAAAAGAGATTTGAAAACAGCCTCATGTAAAAAAACTGCGATTCTGTAACTACCACCTTAAACGTTGTCTCATGGTTGTGGTTGTATTAAACAAAAGTTATACTTTTGATTAAAATGTTTGCTTAAAAATTTTAATAACTGTTTCAAAAGATGACTACATACAGTGTTAAATAGAAAATGACGCCCCAATTTCAAAAGAAAGCAAGAAATGGCGGAGCCGGAAATTGAACCCGGGCTGCTTGCGTCGATGACAAGAATGCTAACCACTACACCACAGCCCCCGAGTCTCATGGGCCCTAATTCTCTACAACATAAGTCTCTGCGATTATGGCAACATTACATAGGTTTAGAGACTTACTAAGTATTTCACCACATGGTATTTCGCGTTTTCGTTCATATTAATACTTCATCAAGTTGAATATTAATATAACTCTTGTAAGTGTTATGAAAACACTAGAAACGACATCGTATTAGACTATCTAATTAGTTTTCTAATGCAGCCTCATTAAGCTATTGAGATCTTTCTTCTTTCAGCAGGAAAATAAATTGTTCTTGATAGGGTTATCGAAAACATTACATAAACGTTGTATACTCACAGAGTTTACTTTGTTGTGCAAATGCCATTGCGACACTCTTGCAGCCTATGATTAAGCGCAGGCAGATGCGATTGTCAAAATGCTCGACCTCATTTTGCCACTTTATTTGCCACTTTTATTGCTGCAATATCGTGGCGTAATGGCTAGCACTCTGGATTCTGAATCAAGGCATCACAGATCAAACAACTCAATGAAAAGCTATCGAAATTGGCCAACTGCTAACGATTTTGTAAAATCTAGCTGTACGTGTGAAAGTTTTCATCAATCGCCATTAACCATTCATTGCTTACCGTATTTCCTCGAATAGAACCCCGGGCTTTTATTTTTTGCGAGAATTCAAATGGGGGCTCTATTCCAGGCAGGGCTTCTATTCAAGGTAGGGGCTTTATTTTTTCCTGAACATTAAAATGGGGTCTTTATTTAAGACAGGGGCTTTATTTTTTTCGTACAGTTTTAAGAAAGGTTTTAGTTGAAATATCAGTTGGAAATTATAAAAATTTTAGAATCTGTAGAAAGTGAGTGAGAAAGTTGTGTTCTCAGCCGACTTCAAGGCCGTCACTGTCATCCTACGAACAGGATCCAGTCACCCAATGGCTTATCCCGGTTTATCAGAGACCTTGTCATTTTCCAACATTTTTTGGTTACCTACCATTCACCTAAATCCTCATAATGTACCCATCAAAATGAACCGCAAGAGCTTACATGGCAGTGACAACGTGACTCTAGGAAGACAGCGGAAGCAGAGATTGATGGTGGTTTACTATTTTATGTACCACCAAAAGTTGCATAATATGAAGTTTTTGACACTCTTCTACTATGCGGGCTTGCGTCAATGCGGAGTGCAAAATAGCCCATTTTTGTACGGTTTGGGACTTTGGGCACTTTTTTGGCCGCAGGCGAAACAATTTTGATATTTTTCATTTTTGGAGCACTTTTAGGCCATCAGAGGGAGGTGGGAGACCGGGAGGCTGTCTGAGGGGGGGGGTGGATAACCGCCCTACCCCCCACCAATATGTACATATATGATATGTAAAAAGGATAGTATAAATATATTAATATTGAAATTGAAAGTGAGTTTTAATGATTGAAATTAGTTTTTAAGACGATTTTAGCATCATAAGAACTTGGAAGGTCCAACTCAGTAATCGGACGCGGCTTTACAATCAACTGCGTCACCGATCCATAAAGCTCTACGCCCATACAAATGTACATAAAATGCTCATTTTAAACAAAAAGTCGAAAACTAATATTTCCCACAGGCTCCTTAATCATTTATGCGTTCGCACATTGTACGTACGTCCACTGGGGCTCTATTCGAGGACGTTTTGATTACAACCCCTGGGGTTCTATTCGAGGACGTTCTGAATACAACCCCCGGGGGTTCAATTCAGGGTAGGGGTTTTATTATTCCGTGAGCATTCAGACGGGGGCTTTATTCAAGACAGGGCTTCTATTCAAGACAGGGGCTCTATTCGAGGAAATACGGTATATGCAGCATGTCTTCCAACATATATACGTCAGTACGCAAGTAAAACTAAACAGTCGTCGACCAAATGTTATCAAAATAGTAAACTTTGATGCTAATAATAATTATAGATTAGATAGCTCATTACGTTTCAACAGTCGATTTTGAATTTTTTTCCAAAACTGGTGCTGAAAGTCCGAAAGTTCGAAAGCTGAAAGTCCGAAAGGTCAGAATTTGGGGTCTTTCCATATTCACCAGAATCTGGTTTCGCCCATGTAAAATAATGCTGCAAAAAATCGTGCCCAAGAAAATTGTCTTAGAAATTCTAGTTCGGTTTCTGTAAAAATACACATTCATTTGGAGTTAATGAGACACTAATGCTATTACTCTGTTGGGGTACCCTTTGGAATTTTGGTCCACTAATTTAATAATGCCACTAAACTGTATCTTGCCTTTTTCTCCTGCTGAATTTATTCAATAAGTATTAATTAATTTTATTGAATTTTTCCCGTCTGACATCTATTTGGTATTTGGAAGCAACATTTTAGTTTTTTCAAAAATTCTAGGGGCCTATTCCTTTACCGGATTAAAAGGACTGGACTTATTTTAGCCCGAGGTTTTGGAATGACAAATCGGACTAAATAGACGAAACGAGTTAAAAGAAGTCTGCGGCTTAATTTTAGTCTGACCCCATTCCAAAACTGCCACTGGACTAAACGGATTTAACATGCACGCTTAACACTAGCGTGCATAGTTAAGTCCGTTTAGTCCGACTGAAAAGCAGCGCGCTAAAAGTTACATCCGTTTAATCCGGAGGTTTTGGAATGGCATTTCTAAGTTTAATTTTTAAACCGTTTAGTCCGATTATAATTAATCCTTTAATTCGGTAAAGGAATAGGCCCTAGGATTTTTTACCAAACATACAGCGAATGCTGGTATAGTGTGTCATAGTTTTGTACTTATATCACATTCGGTTATTCGGTTTTTTTATATTATCAGTCTGTCAAATTGACTTTGGGGTGACACTTGAGTTATCATGGGGTCAAAGGTCATCATCGTTTGGCTTCACTGCTGTTGTTTTACAACTTCGACAATAATTTTTGCGGTACATTTTAAGCAAGTTATGACTGAGTAACGCAACTGAGTAAAATAATTCATGAATTGTAATCGTGGGTTGCGTGATAAAAAACTAAAACTCCAATACATCACAAACTAAACACAACTAAAACACAAAATTATAAAACTAAAAGTTCGACAATGTTTAATCAGTCGTGCTAAAACTGTGTGTTAAGGTGGTAGTGTCGCCAAAGCAGTTTTGCTCATAGGCTGCAAAATGAGAACTTTTTGCTTTGAAATTGTACGTTCACTGAGAAACTAGTGAAATGCCATATGGTGTCAAATAAATACAGCCAGACACTAGACTACCAATATCTACCAACGTTTTTAACCAATCACCATTTGTGAGCCAGACATCACACAATAGAGACATAAAAGTTCAAAAAATCAAGCCAGATATCAGATTGGCCAGCTTGTGAAGTACATGTAATATTTAGCCCCACAATTTTTTGCCACAGATAAGAAAAATGAAAAATAAAGGTTCGTTTTTCTTTTGATTTCAAAATAAGTGTCTAAATTTTTTACAATTTATCATTATTGCTGTGAGTGCTGTACAGGTTACGCACTGTTTCACAGTTCAAACAGGCATTACTCCACAACCACTCAAGCAATTTGCACTAAATTTTGTTTGCATAAACTAGAGTATATCTGCTTTTATTTTGTGTAAAGAATCAAAACAAAAAGTTTTTTAATTGTGACGAAATAATCGAATGTGAATAGGTTTTCAAAACGTCATTTTTTCGACTTTGCGACTTCACTGCGAACTGTATGCTTTATCAATTTTTCTGAAACTTGGCAAAAATATTTGCCTTAAAACATATTTTCAGAATACATAAAGAACAATGACCTATCTTTCACTGAAAAAGTTTTATAGTCGCGCAAAATCGACTGCTTTCGCGACACTACCCCCTTAAACCGTTCTGTAGTGGAACTGCAGTGTGTTATAACGCGAGCTTTTTAGTAGCGGTTTATTTACATTCGTGCTGTAGCGAAATTCAATCGTCAATTGTCCGTTTATATGTTATTTGTCCATTATATCTCTGGTATTTTGCATGACTTTTTTATTCTGTGACCGGAATTTGGTCGGATAGCTCCAAAATGCTAACAAAAACACAGATAACGAATTAGACAAACTTGCATAGGAAACAGCATAATCATGAATAAATATATCTTTGGAACTTTGTTTACTACAAACTACACAGAATTTAAATGTATTTCTTCCTTGAATCTGGCTTGAATTGTGCAACAACATGTATTGGTTAATCACATTTGGTTGAACTTAGCATACTAAACAAAATTTGTGCCAGCTTTTTTACTTTTGTTATTGTATTTTTGTTAGACGCTGTCGCCTCTACCGGATATTCTTTGGGCCTCAATTTATTTGACTGATTAACTTTTTCAGACTGCTTAGCAGTGGACTCTTTTTTCACAGATGGCTACGAAATAACTAAATTTGTTCGCATCAAAATCAAAAACTTTTTCATTCGAAAGTGACGCACTATATCTTGAAAGAATTGTTTTTGTTTTATTTATTTTTTGCTCATTTTTCAATCTTGTTTTTACGCTTTTATATGTATTGGTTTTCATTGCTCTTATTAGGAAACAGCTACACGGAATTGCGTGACTCTACACATTAAGAAGATTACATTATTGCAAAAATCTCATCTTGTTAATTTTCATAGTTTTTAGCTGAATCATAAAGGTATTACGTTTTCGTATGAATCTTATTATTTAAAATACAGTACCACTTGCGGAAAAATCAAAAATAATCCAAAATTTTCTTCCCAAAACTTAGTTGTTGTCTTTTTTAATGCACTCACAGCCTCCCAATAAAATATTTGATCAAAGAGTCTTGAACTTGTAGATTTTTCATTTGTTAACCTCTCATTAGCCACATATCATACCTAATAATTAAAAGCTTTGAATAATCTGCGATAAATACAAGCCTCTCGTTATTAACAATTGACGTGATTTTTGCTGACTCAAACATAAAATAACTAACTAAATGTCTCAGATAGTTTGTTTGAAAGATAGATATATTTTCAATCAGTTATTACTGTCTTATTCAGACTAAAGTGATCTGATTCAAACAAATTGTTAACAGATTTTTATGGATTAATTTACCTAAAGTCTGACCAGAAATTGCTGAGCCCTGAGACAATGCAGGTGACGTGATGTTTGTGACTACTCGCTGTACGCTTGATGCTTGCGATTAATTCTTTTCGTAATGATATCGGGTGTTTCTCCTTGACTCAAGGTCCAGCATTTTTTAATCAGACTTTAGATCAACGTCAACAAACCTCTGTTGATTATAAAGCAGACGTTTTTGTGCTTTTGTCTGGACTCTAGACTAGACTGACTGTTTTCAGCAATCTTTTAGCTGAAAAATTAACCCTTGGACCTCTGTTTATCATCAGCTTTGTAATAAAGATTAGAGCTACGTTTTTAGCTGAACTTTGCACTACTTTCTGCTGAACTTTCTGCTTTAGTAAGTTTATCTATACATCTTTTTTGGCACATTTTGACATTGTATTTCTACGTGAAAATTATGCCTAGTTCATTGTTGTCTGTAAGCGTGTCCGTTTGATCGCAAGCACGAAAGTGTAAAAAATTTTCTCTACACACTTACGGACACGGACCCGGATAAGTCTGAACTAGGCAATTGTCTCTTTTTTTGAGGTGACATAAAGTCCCAGGCTTTTAGGTTGTATGTCACAAAACATTTCAACAAGTTTCCACTTTGTGTTTGTGCTATGATTTTATTCGAAAGAGGTAACACGTATTAAACACCCACATGGTTAAGTCCAAATGACGTCAGATCTGTCAGTTATAGCGTCATATCGCTAGAGTCTTTTATTATGCTTTGTCAAAATCATGTTGTCGTTGTTTAGTTTTTCGAAAGCTCAGTACGAATAAAACGTTTAGGATCAAAAAAGTAGTAGGAGTAGTTAAGATTAAACGCACTGCTTGGAGGCCTTTCTCTCTTTGAATAATGTCTTGATTAGTTGGAAGTTGAATTGTGCTAGTTGAAGTTGAGGAAATGTGCTAACATGTGAAATCTACTGAAATCTTAACTAAAATCTAATCTCAAATCTGCTGTTTTTAGTTACAGGTTAACAGTTGAAAGTTGAAAATTAGTTCCCACCAACTATAAATCAGACAGTAGCCCGTTTGCACCAACCTTATTCTCTAGCTATTCTTATTCACTAGCTATTCCTGAGTGCTATTCACCATGTAACAACATTAAAAAATTACATTCAATTTATGGTGATTACTTATTGGGTACATATTATCGAGGAAGTGAAAACAAATCTAATGAATACGTCTTTGGGGTCAAATGAGATAAGCTATTCTTGAGTTATTCTATTCTCGAGCTATTCTATTTTGGTGCAAGCCAGTAAGTATCTCTTGTTTTGTTCCCTCTTGCGACTATAAACTCTGTTTAGATAATGTTAACCTGACTGTTCTCAAGTTTTTTTGAATAATTTCACATGCAACTTTTAAGAGATCTATACTTTGTAGAATCTTGGGTGAGTAATTTCACATGCAACTTTTAAGAGATATATACTTTGTAGAATCTTGGGTGAGTTATTTTCGTAGTGAACACAGACTTGATTAACTTTTGAATACCTAAATCTTATTCAGAGGCTATCTCTTACCTACCTTTGTACTTCGTCTTACTTACTCAAACTTTAGGCAAAGCGTACAAAAGGAAACTCACATTTCCCCATTGGCCCAAACTTTATGCCGGTAAAAGTACATAGTATTAAATGACTTTGGTAACCCACGCTCACACGGTCATTTGTTGACTATTTTTCATAAAAACAAACATTCTTTTCTATACTGTGTTTAGATAGTATATAATATCAGTGTTCCTATAAAGTATGTTTAATGATTGAACTTGAAAATACACTTTTACTTTTTCACTTTACTTTATTTACTTTATTCACTTTACTTTTCTTTTTTACTTTACCTTGACAGTTTTCAGTGCGAAACTTCACTTGCAACAAGAATCTGCCTGGCTTGTGGAACTAAACACTAATGTAATGTAATGTAATGGCTTGTAATGTATTTATGCATTTAATTTCATAATTAATTTAATTTGATTAAATTTTAATTTCATTTAATTTTAGTTCATATTTACTTGTTTTCATCCTTGCCCCTATCGTTTTGTCCTTAAGTAATTCCAAAAGATCTATTGTGCCAAATAAGCCAATTTTTGGCAAGAAAATTGTCAAGATGACTTCTAGTCCGTAGACGAAACGCTTCAGTCCTATCTTCATAGCAGGTGACCAAAACTTGTCCCTGGATTCTTAAGGACAGGTAAAAAACGGGCTTTACGGGAACATTTTTTCACAAATATACGTTGTATCCTGCAAAAACCTGTTGGAAGAGCATTTTTAGTAATGTAGAAATAAAAGAAACCAAGTAATCACGAGTTCTGAGAAAAGGCTCACTTTAATGTTATCGCGGTTTTTAATCAGACTAAACGGACTTAACTATGCACGCTAATGCTACTTCAGGCTTATTCTGTTGCCGGACTAAACGGACTAGATTTATTTTAGTCCATAGTTGAGGAAATGATATTGGACTGACTTGTTAAAATAAGTAAGCCGCTTAAATTTAACATGACCGCCTCAGCCAAAGCGTGAATAAAAGTCCAGTCTCAATGCCCGCTTCCCACTGCAGGTTTAAGGTTTAAGGTTTATGGTTTAAGGTTTAAGGTTTAAGGTTTAAGGTTTAACGTTTCATTCACACTGGCAGTTTAAGGTTTAACGATATTTGAATGTTGTATATTCATTGGCTGGATGCAGAAGCTCCGCCTACACACAGCTCGGAGCTGATTGACAGAATATACAAGCTCCGCCTACAGCTCGTAACTGATTGACTGAATGGAGAAGCTCCGCCTACAGCTCGTAGCTGATTGGCTGAATCCTTAAACCTTAAACCAAAAAGTTGAAAATTTTCAACATCGTTAAACCTTAAACCTTAAACCTTAAACCTATGCAGTGGGAATGTACAATATGCTCACTTCATGTTCTACGTTAAACCTTAAACCTTAAACCTTAAACCTTAAACCTTAAACCTGCAGTGGGAAGCGGGCATCAGTGAAAGAAAGAGCACTAAAAAAAATTAAGTTTGATTAGTCCAAAAGTTATGGTTTTAAAGCTAGATTGTAAGCCGTTTAACCTGAACTATATCAAACTCTATAGCTCGGTAAATGAAAGAGGCGTTGCTAGTAATTCACTGTTGCGAGCCACTTCTCGCGAAATTAAACAAAAATTTGTACCTACCAAGTTGAAGTTTCAGTGCTATACCTGCGATATTTCAGTGGTATTTTTCTTCAACTTTTAAATTTTGCAAAAATTGATCGACTTAGTGTATACCGTTCTAAAATATTTCTAATAACATGCTAAATATATCGAACAGCTATTTTTCATTGCATATTAACGGCTTTTCTTAGCAGATTTTATAGCCATGTTATTAATTTTTTATCAGGAAAAAACCATTATACTGAATGTTACATGAATACTTAATCTACATAAGTTCCACCTACAAATATGCTTGCGGAAGCACTACGATTACCGACTGTACAGTGCAGTTGTTCTAATGCTGGTTTTTTTAAATTTTTTCTTGCCCTGTTCAGACATATTTATTGTTTTGTTTTTTGTGTTTCTGTCTTTTCGTGTCCTTTTCTTTTGTGTTTTGTGCTTTTTCTTTTCATTCTTCACGTTTTTTGTGTTTTGTATTTTTGTGGTTTGTGTTCTCGGCTTCACACTTCATGCTTTTGTGTTTACGGCCAGAGTTGGACACGGGGCTGGGCGGGGCGGGGCGGGGCAGAGGTCTTGCCCCGCGGGGATTTAGAATTTTGTACTGTACAAAATTTCTTTTTGAATTTGTCGTACTTTTTGTGCTACTCAAACAGTAAAAAATTCAAGCTATATATTGACCGATTTGTAAGCCATATGTCCGTCTAAATGGCAAAATTGCGAACACGTTTATGCTTGACATTCGTTAATGAAGGCTTGAGTATTTAATGGTTGAGGTCTAACTATAAGTTGTCATGTACCTCAGTGTAATGGTTCCAACTACCGGTGCTTGTGGCCTTAAGGCCAATACACTAAGTTCTCAAGCAGCAATCCAGACGGGAGAATTACTCTTTATTCGCCCGCTGCCAACGCACCAGCAGCATTCAACGAACTAACGTCTCAAAGCAGGGAAAGATAAGGCACGATATAGTCAAAACATAGGGTAAAACGTCCTATTAAGGGCCCACAAAAATTCCGAGCAGTTTCAGTGTAAGCACCAAGCCACTTTTGGGGCCACAGAAGAACTCAATTAGGGCCAGTCTGCCGCAATAGGGGCCAATGTGAAATTAACTAATTAAGGGCCCCTATTTACAGCTTGAAACGTACAATTTTGTAAAACTAAATGCAGCATGACTAAACGCATACGTGTGAGGTGAAAAAAGAATAAAATTCAGGATAAATGTAGTGCCAAAACTACTTAGTACTTGAGCTACAGTCACAGTTAACCCTTTGACGCCCAGAGGTTTTCTCTCTAGGCAGAAAAACTTTGATACCTTCTAGTTTTTTGGCCATTGCTCGAGCTACCTGCGTCGTAGAGAGCTCGCGAAACCACCATTTAATACAAAATTTAATGGTGAACAAAACATAGTAAGTTGAGTAAGGGTCTAGGACGCACCGTTTTTTAGTTATAAGCGCTCAAACTTGAAAGTTTGTACAAATGTTGCGCCATCGCTCAGGCATAATATGTACCTCACCTTAGAGTATTAACACAGCAACCGTGTGCCTGCTTAATCAAGCATAGGTTTTGTTGTGTGGCAGCAAGACGAAAATTGGGCCACTAAATGCAAATTTAGTTATTGCAAATCTGTTATTTCTGAAAAAAAAGCAATTCGAAGATTGCAACTAGAATAAGTTAGCCAAGCTTTATAGCCTTCGATTGGGCATCCACCACGTGGAGTACCTGAGGTTCACAGTGCACATCAAAGGGTTAAGCAAAATTTATTGTAAAAATGTATTTTCGAACGCTCCAGTGTCAATTAAGTTCAGGAGAAAGGCCACTGAAAAAGCAGTTATGTGTCTTAACACATTGTATTAACTCACTCCTAGTGCCAACTTCTACGTTGAGGCGGTAAAAGTGTCCCACCAGGACAACGTTTTGGACAAAGTGTGCCACCGGCCAAAATATTAAAGTACATATTAAGTGTCCCCAATTAAGCATACAAGATAAAGTTAAAAATAAAATCAAAGGTAGGTTTTGAACCCAAAGGTTCAAAGGTAGGTTCTAAAAAGGTTGTTTGTAGATATTTCGGCGGTTTGAGCGACATTAATTGAGAAACTTTTGATAAATGTGACAAGCACTCAGTTTCTTAAAAGACTGTGCGTCCAAGACCCTTACTGAACTCAACTAAACATGTTTTGTTCACCATTCATTTTTCTATTCTATGGCGGTTTTGCGATCTTTCTACTACGCTCGTAGCTTAAGCAATTGTCAAAAAAAACTGGAAAGCGTCAAAATGAGGGTGCCTAGAGAGATTTACTCTGAGCATTAAATGGTTAAACACCTTGGGTGGATTTCTGAGCATTAAATGGTTAAACACCTTGGGTGGATTTCACAAAGGTGGTTTTACTAAACCATGGTTTTACGCACGTTTTTATATAATTTGCACATAATTTCATTACGAAATATAGCCTAAGTCGTTACGAATTTTGTAGATTTTCTTAAAAGTTGCTTGCTTAAATCATGCTTGGACCGTCATCGACCCCTTTTACGTCGCCTGATTTCTCGGTCTAGAATAGAGAGTTTTCTACTTAGACTATAATAACTGAGATATTTTGCGCTCCGCATTGGACGCGCAGGCCCAAGGCATAATAGGAAGAGTTTCATACTCTTTCTGTATGTATTATGCACTTTTGGTACGACGAATGAATCGAGCCGATAATGAATGTATAGATACTGAATCTAGCGGAGTAGCAAATATTAAGCATAAAACTACACTAAAAGAAAGCAAAAGCAACCTACTGAAAACTAAAAGAACGAAATTAAAGCCGAAAACTGTGTTCAGCTAATTGAGTGTTAAAAAACATTACAGGTCCCATTCAAACCAATACCCGAACCGATTAAACCTGAATTGAAAGGTAAAAAAAGTAAAGTTTATATTGAAAAGTAAAAAATCTTAGCGTAAGCGTAATGTAAGCAAAAAAACTAGCATAAAAACATTAAAATGTTGGCGATGAGCAGAGGTAAAAGTTAATATATATTTCTAAAACTCATTATAACATAAAGCGAACTTTTGGGTGCAAAAACAATCACTACTCACTTCAGAAGGCGTCTAAAGGTCACTCACCAATTACACGCAAGCAGTTCTGTTACACAGGAAAAGAACACAGTCTGAACGCGAGCCCAAAAATAGTAAAATGCTGGCCCTAATTCAGTCATTTTAAACAGGGCCCTCAATGGGTTATCCTGGCCCTTATTTGGAACTGTGGGGCCCTTATTACGGTTTCCAAGCAAAATTGGACTGTGTGCAACTCTTCCAAGTATTTATTTTTTCGATTAAGTTTCATCTAGAAAAACTTGACGTGGCGTGATAGTGCATGAATTTTTCTTTCTAATGATATGAAATATACCACAATTCTGCTACAATTAGTGGCTATCAGAGACAGTTGAAGATTTGCTTTAAAATTTACGTATGTGAAAAAGTTTGTATCTTTCGCGTTAGTGCATCTAAAGCTGGGACTAGCTCAGGGCATACCCGACCAATCAGACTCGTCAATAGACGAAAAGGTGGAGCTTTGGTAACTCTATCCAATTGTTTGAAAGCACGTGACCAAGAAAGCTCTGAGAAAATACACGTGTGCGATAAACAGCCAACTGGCCCTTATTGGGTTAGTGGCCCTAAATAGGACGTTTTACCCTAGCTAGCACACAGTCTCAAAACATAACTTTAGGAAGCTAATAACATCGACCTGCCGGTGCTTGAAATGGTTTACGATAACTTTGTAACTATTTCAGGCTGTCGAAGAGAGTCGGGCAAGGGTAGGCCTTACATCAGTGCGAAAAAGTTGTTTCTGATATATTTACAGACGAGGGCGTCAGGGGGGTTTCATGCTAGTGGTGGGCAAACATGCTACTTTCGAGCAAAAATGCGATTTTTCGACATGTTTTTATGGTTGCATGGCTAGATTTTAAAAAAGTTCGTCTTTTTTCTTGAGGCTAACACTCCCAGATCCCTATGCTTTACAGTATTATCTATTTATAATAAAGACGTTTGTCTTTGCTAGCTAATGTAGGTAATATGTACCTATATGCTGAAAAACTATAATTATGGAATTGCAATTATGGAAATTGATTTATGCAGAAGGACACTCACATTTATAACTTTTTAAATACGTCTAGAAAAAACATGGGGTAGAATATAGACATAGGGAAAACTTTGACTTCTGGAAGTTGTCGCTCCCAAGCAACCAAAATAATGAGTTTTTGATGGTGAATTAAACTAAATCACATTTTGCGATGTGAACCACATTTTCAAAAAGTGCAAAAAAGTGCAACAAATTTTGGCTTCTAGGGGCTGCGCCCCTCGGGCCTCGACACCCGCAAGCTGCAGCATGTATTGCTGACTACTGAGGAAAAATGTTGCGCGGTTCGAGTGTTCGACCCTCTTTTGAAAATTCTAGTACAACCCCTGGCTATTATGTGTACTATTTAGTTTTGAGAATAATAATATCTTTTATCATACAAGATTATTTTGAATGAGCGAAACATTGATTGAACGACTTAGCAAAAAATTTTCTGCTGAAAAACTACTATTGTCCCTGATGGCAACGAAAATCTGCGAGTTGCCCCGCCTTGCGGGGCTGGGCGGGGCAAGATCTCCGAGGGGTGGGACAGCAAAACCTCACCGTTTGTTCCCATACAGTTTTGTTTATGATTTTGTGTTTTTGATGTGCGTTGGATGTGTTTTCAAAACATGGACAATGTTTATTTTTCATGGACAATGTTTTAATACTCTATACAGTTTATTTTAGAGTTTTCTTGCTGTGCAAAAATTTATTTATAATTTAAATGAATTATAAATAAATTTTTTTAAACTTGAAAGTAAAAAATGACGTCAGACTAATTAATCACTACAACAATTTATGACAAATAATTTCCAAGGGCAGGGCTTAAAATCAATTAAACTTAACGAATTAAAAAGAATCATCGCAAAACACAAGCATAAACACAAATTTCGGTCATGAACAAAAAACACAAAACACTGAGGAGCCAGGCTTTGAAAACAATAAAATAAAACTCCAGGCCCGGTTTCATAAACAATGAATCGCGATTCATTAGTAACACTGGTGCAACATCGCAAATCGAGTATAACTTGGCCTTTACACAATATTTCTGCTAGATATTTTCATGACAGGTAGCCAATGTGTTATACCACTTGTGGTTAAAATTTCATGATAGTCAAGTTATCCAGTGAAAACTATAGCTAGCTTGAAATCATTCATTAGTTGCAAATATTAGTGAATTTCTTAAAACCACTAATATTTACTAATATTTGGAACTAATGAATGACTTTGACTTAGCTAGACTTTTGTCTGTATCAAGCAAATGTAACAAAAGTTTGCACACACATTATCTAACATATTGGCTATATGTTGTGAAAATTTCCAACATGAGCATTAAGTTAACGCAAAGTTATACCTAATTTTTTAGCTTATATCGGTGTTACTAATGAATCGCAACTGATTTTTTATGAAACCGGGCCCAGACCATCGAAATGCAGTATTGGACCAGTTTTACCATAATTAAACAAAACAGTGTTTCTATTTTACAGATTAAACTAGGTAAACTGTATTTTTATGGCCCTGACTTAAACAAACCTTTACCTCGTTCATAACTTTCGCAAATTGTCTTTTCTGTTGCAAATTTAGACAGAGCTAACTGAAAGAAAACTTTGCAACTTTATCTTCTGATATGCTTGAGACAGTTTTGATTGAAAAATACCAAACCTAATTTTGGCCAACCCAACAATTTTTGAAGTAAAAATATCTTGGGATGAATTGGACAAATTGCATTTTTGACATTTTTCTAATAAATTATACATCTTAAGGATCAAATGTCATTTTTTGTGTGACAACCAGTAATTTTTAGCTGTCCACTGTGTTTTCTTGCGTGAAGTTGAATGGTTTTTCTGTAAAATATAAATCCCTAAAAAATAACTCCATAAAAGTTATTTATTTTGTCTACTGTTTTGGAAGTTTCTATCAATTCAAGAACCCGTGTGTTTCAATTACTAAATTAATTTTAATTCTATTTTAAAAAATAAAGTCTAAAAAACAATCTTATGACGTGTGTAAATACGAGCAGATTGTATAGGTAGGACTTTTTCAACAAGACTAAATTACAGCCGCAGTATATGCAAATAAAACTAACTCAGGTTTCTGTTTCAGGATTCAAATTTCTAACCAGCCTTAATTTTGTCTTTAAAAAGGGTCATTTTGACTTCTCTTCTGTGCGTATTTTATGCCTTTTCAAGCACCTCGAGATAATGCCAGTGTTCTGATTTAAAAGCTTCTACTGTGCCAAAATAACCAGAAATATTTTATCATTGAAAACCGCTGACGTAGCTGACAAAAATGGATGTTCAAAAAACTATCGAAGACCTGACGGAAGTCATAATGAACTCAACCCAGATTCGATATTGTAACTGTTCAGACATCAGGGTTCCGCGAGATCCCTATCGAACCTACAACTTCTTCATCATAATCATCGCTCTACCGATTGTGGCCACGTTTGGCCTGGTAACGAACCTCTTTAATCTTTACGTCTATACCCGCAGGCCCCTTTCGCAGCAGTCAAGCAACGTTTATCTCGCCGCATTGGCTTGTAGTGATTTTTTGGTGGTATTTTCGGGCATGTTTTTGCTGTGGATGGATTCTGCCCGGAGTTATGTCTCGTCGCTGAATACCCTTGTGCTGAACTCACTCCCCGTTCAAACCCTGGGCAACATGGCGCAAACTTGTTCGGTCTATTTCACCGTGGCGGCGGCAGTTGATTGCTACATTCGCGTCTGCTGTTCGCACATGAGCCACAAATGGTGTCAGGTTTGTTCAGGATGATTTAGGGTCGATTTGGTTGAATTTTCATGTATCACCAACTGAATAAAAGCCCTGTGAGTTAATAGTCCTGGCAGAGATGCACGGGGGGAATCGGCGAGGGGGGGTGGTCCAACTCATTTTTGGGGTACTTTTTTGGCCACAGGCTAAATTTTTTTGCAATTAGTCAATTTTTTACGCATTTTTGGGGTACTTTCTTGGCCATCAGAGGGGGGGTGCCGGATGTCTGAGGGAGGGGGCGCCCCTCAGGGGGGGAGGTGGATACCTCCCCTACCCTCCCCTAATGTGCATCTATATGAAATGCATGCATGAAAATGAAGCCGTCGATTCATACTTCAGTCGTATGAAAATCGTTGTCGTTCAGACGGCAAAATCACGTAATAGTCAGACTAGTAGTGTGATTATTTCAAAACTTTACAACCGAATGGACATACATCAGTAAGTATGAATATACGAACACATTTTGAATCTGCGCTTTATGTAGCCCCGTAGCGGTCATCTTGTACAGTTTCAAGCAGTTTGTAATGAAACTGAGTTGGTAATTTTGCATAGTAACGTCCGCTATTCAAAACATAATTATGTGCGCTGAGGTGAGAGGTGTTGGCACTGCTTGGTGACAAGGAACGCCCTCTGGAGTCGGTCTGTTTAGTCAAGGCATAATGCTTGGTGTAGTTATATAACTTCAGGGATGAGCACGAGCAGTGCCCCTCAGTTTGCCCTCTCTAAAAATGTGTTGAGTAGTCGGCTAGTTCGCGTAGTCAGTAGCGGAGTTAAATATAAATAGTATTTTACTTAATTGATGTTTTCCACTTGAAATAATCAGAAGGTATAAAATCTGGTAATAACTTGATTCGTGTCCATGTCTAAAAAATATGTTATAAATGCAGAATTGATTTTTTTGCTATCCTGTTTGAACCTTGGATCACAGTTTCTGAGAACCGTTCAATTTACTACAGTATTACTGTATGAAATTAAGGAATGAGGGCACCGACATACAGACACTTTTACGGCAGAGTTTTCAAAAGTGTAATTAAGAGTAACATAATTGCGGTGGTACTACACTAACTTACCTACTAGGCTTAGGCCTAGGCATAGGCTTACGCTAGGCTTAGGCTTAGGCTTAGGCTAAGGCAGATAACTATTTCAAGCGGACGGATATTGAGAAGCCCAAGTTACAATGATAATAACTGGATTGGATTAGTTCTTTTAACTTAAATTCATAAAATTCTGCATACTGAAGATATGTAATTTAGTTAATCTAATCCAGTTAACTAATTAAATTGTGAAAAGGCCCAGGCTTGTTATTTATACTTACACTTAGTTATTTACACTTATTAAATCATGTTTCAGGTAAAAATTACACTTATTAAATCATGTTTCAGGTAAAAATGGCCCTAATAGTCATCGTCGGATTGATATTTTTTGCCATCGGTTTCAACTTTATACAGTTTTGGCTTTTGGAGACGGTCCCCTGTCTGGATTTTGAAACCCGTGTACTTAAACAGGAGATTTGCCCTACCGAGCTTTATAACGAAGTGGACCACGGTTACAATGTCTACACTACAGCCGTGGTCATGACGTTTCTGCCGTTCATTTTGCTGTGTTTGCTTGACTTCTTGATCATACGAAAAGTTAGGGTATGTGTAAAGCTGAATTTTCACTATTTTTTGTTCGAGTTTTGGACTTACGCTTATCATAGCTTGTCCAAAATTCGTCCTACAATTTTATTTGATTAATAGGGAACATAAAAAAAGTCACAAATAAATTGTTTACTAATCTTTGGCTCTTATTTTTACTTGTTTTCTTGTTTCCATTTCTCATGTATTATTTGATTGACAAGTACCTATTAACAAGAAACTGATATAATTTTCTATTTCAGATTCTAAAGCGGTGCAACCCGGACGCTGAAAAAACGGCTGCGTTAAGCGGTGACGATACAATCACAATGATAATGGTCATAATCCTGTTTCTGGCTTGCAACATTTTAGCCCTAATAATCAGCATCTTGGACAGTTTTCTGAACGTCTCCAACGTAATTATCCACTACATGGCTGATGTCAGTAATCTTCTCGTGTTATTTAACTCCTCGGTCAATTTCATAATCTATATCGCATACGATAAGGCATTTCGATATTTATTCGTCATGATATTTTGTTGTTGGGAATCTGCTAAGCCTGAAACCGTACTCTCGCGAAATAGCAGCAGCATAAAGCGGGATAGAAATGGTTACGCTCTGCAAATGGCGACCCCGGATTTATTCGACACAGGGGATGAATGGAATCCAAACGTCCGAATGACAAAGATGTTTTCCAACCCCGCCAATAATAACAACGCCAATACGGCAAATTACGTCCCCTATTTACCGCAGGCTATTTTATCCATTAACCCACAACACACAACTCAGCCGGCTGACAAAGCACCCGCTAATACCACCACAGTACTGATGAATAACGATACTAACTGCGACTATAGTAACTGGTTCAACCTATAGCAGATTCTACACCGGTATTCTGTACTCTTCCCATGAGCTTTTGCTCTACATCAAGAGCAGCAGTTATGTACTCTTGAATTGCTATCAGTGTACTCTTGGTGAAACAGCTCCTGAAGCGGAAAGTGAGAACAATTTCACCATCTGTGCCAAGAAAGCATGAAAACCTAAAACAACTATCTTGAAACCGATTCGGTCATTTAAACTTAGTCTATATTTGTCATAAAATGCTATTAATATATAGTAGATGTTGCAAACGTTGCTGCTTGATATTAGCTGATATTATTTTAGAATACTTACTTATGGTGGATTTCACAAATGTCAAAATGTTCTACGTATGTTTTCGGTCTATTTGCGCATAAATTTAGTCGGTATCTACGAAATCTTGCCGAAATCGTTACGAATTTAGTAACTTTCTCGAACAGATGACGATTAGAAAGCTTATAATAAGTGATCAAAATGTGGTATGTAACATTGAGCATTGATTTAGGTATGTATTGTATTGATACCTAGTTACTGCGTCGTGCGCAGGGGGCCAAACACCAAACTGAACCTTACCAAAACGGAATCAAAAAAACTGATACAAAAAAATCATCGCTCTAACGAATCGTTCTTAGGACCTTCTAGGAATGGTACCAAACAAAAGTCCCGAAAAAAGATTTTTAATCTCAACATAGCACATTAGTAAAATATCACACAGGCACCAGGAAAGTTGGTAAAAATGAAAATATAAAAACACAGGGAACTCTACTACAATAAATAATAGCTGGCAGTAATATAGAGACTTTAGTGAAACAGTTTACTGAAGTTTCAGTCGTCAGATGTGGACTTTCTATTCAGTCTTCTTTGTCGGCGAAATTCAGCATTGTTCGCAAATAAACCGGCTACAAATACAATGGAATAAAAATTATGCATACGGCATATTGAATACTATAAAGACTGACTAAAAATGCTGGACCCTGAGACAAAAGAAAAACACGAAATCATTTAACGTCTTTTTTTAGAGTTTTTTATCCATACTGTGAACCTTTTTACTTTCCTATATTTCTCTATCTACCATACCAATACCATACTGGTAACAAGTATTCAGACCTTGCTACCTCACTGCGAAGGCAGAAACGGGGACGTAGAAAACACACAGGTCAAATAAAAGTTAGATAATGATCGCAATTCGATCTAACTGGTCCATTGCGATCAATTTTGGCTTCTGGTCTATTCCTAAAGCCCGGTTCATACGTGTCCTTAGGGACACAACGAAAGGGACAAAGACCAACTCAGTCAGCTTCTGCGAAAAACTCCGGGTAAATTTTTTTAATACATATTTTTTTTAGTTTTTTAATAACATTTTTAATACTACTGACCTCAACTTGGTTCATAAAAAAAGTATGGCTGGCCACTATGGCTTGAATAGCTTAGGGCCTATTCCTTTACCGGATTAAAGGTTTAATTATAATTGGACTAAACGATTTAAAAATTAAGCATAAAAATGCCATTCCAAAACCCCCGGATTAAACGGACTTAACTTTTAGCGCGCTGGTTTTTAATCGGGCTAAACGGACTTGACTATGAACGCTAATGTTAAGCGTGCATGTTAAGTCCGTTCAGTCCAGTGGTAGTTTTGGAATGGGGTCAGACTAAAATTAAGCTGCAGACTTATTTTAACTCGTTTAGTCCGTTTAGTCCGATTTGCCATTCCAAAACCTCGGACTAAAATAAGTCCAGTCCGTTTAATCCGGTAAAGGAATAGGCCCTTAGAACCAAAAGACTGGGACAAAGACGACTATAAACCGGACTTTACTTATAATTTTTCTCATTTTCTTTCTTTATTATCTGCTTTTTTATATTTTCCTTAGATCCGGTTCATACTCGTTTTTGTCCTTGTCGCTACCGTTTTGTCCTTAAACGATTCCAAGCTTAAAGCTAAAACGCTTTAGCTAAAGATAACCCAGCTTTTCACAAGGATAAAGTTGGGGTTACTTGCAGATCATACGCAAAAAATTAGCCAAAACGCTTGTGTCAATTCTTCACAGGAGCTGACCAAAATTTGTCCTTTTCCCTGTCCCTGTGTCCTTAAGGACAAGTATGAATCGGGCTTTAGCAGTAAGTGGTGGCGGTCTCACCTTATGTTCGCCCATACTCAGACCTTGTCCGATGGAATTGTAGAACAAACTGCTGCTCGAAAAGGAGTCCTGAAATTCAGTTTAAACATGAATGAAACTAAAAAAATAAGACAGTAACTTGACCCATGAAATAAAAGTTTATTCCAGCTTCATTCTAACGACAATATATACTCAAAAAACAAAAATGACTGCAACCTATTGAACTATGCAACTATTATAACGAAATATTATTTAATTTAACTATGTTACTTATGTATCCGATATTGTAACAGCCCATACAAAACATCTTTTCTTCGAATTTATATGATGTGCAGTGCATAAAAAAAGTTCGCAGTACATAGAAAATGCAAAAAGATTATGAATTGTTGTTATGCTTAGTTGGACCACGGGCTACGGAACCATAGCAGTCAATGCTACAAAGCTTTCACTTCGGTCATAAGGGATCATCAAATTACCATAACACGTGTACAAATAATACTAGTTTCACGTTTTACGGGTAGCGAAAGCGTAAAGGTCGTTTCATACTTACAGCCGTATGTATGTTCGTTCAGCCGGCAAAATTACGAAATACTCACGCCTATAAGATCAAATCGTGCCGTGAGTCCGCGACCATATCGCTATTCGCCCGGCTGAACGGACATACGGCTGTAAGTATCAATCGACCTTTAGTCTAAACACTGTATGGCCGTCCTAAGCTAAACCAAGCATTTTGTGTACTACTGCAAACATACTTGTTTCATGAAATGCCATCCCTCATTATTGACCAGAACTCGAGCCGGCCAGGCGGGACAGGTTTTCTTCAAATACGCTGCGCCGTCACATTTCACATCGTTATTCCAGATGCATGGAAATCTGAAATGATACAACTTAAACATTACAGGCATCGCAAACACTAACACTATCTGTACTTTGATACAAACTGTCGGACAGTAAAACTGTATCATACTTAGCATTCTCTTAGCATTACTGCTAACTGTGCTCTTGGTATGACTGCTGAATCCCAAGCCCCTTGAGGGTATGAATGACACTAAGGGAGTATTCTTACGTTGGTGGGAAGGTAATGCTCGGTTCGTTCAGAAGATTCTTGAACGCCTGCAGCTCACGGTTGTGCTTTCGAACCTAAAAACGATACACGCATCAACAGAGAAGAATGAGTCTATTCAGAATTCTAGGTCACAAATACCCAGGTATGTAATTCTGGGTAGGTCAATTTTCCTTAGTGAACCATCAAAACAGTGGGTTTAAAGCTTCAAACCACTAACAGTCGAATTTAATTCCAAGATTGTTGCTATTGCAGAAGTTCGAACGGACTTATGTATGAAAGGCTTGAGAATTATTTGTTAATATTGATCTTTCAGTGTTTTTACTGATTCAATCTTATTTTACGTTGGGTATTCAGTCGTTTTAAATTATTTTACGCATTCAGTCTTACCAATTGCCCGTCGCACGTTGAAAACAGCCAATTGTGGTCCATTCGCAAATCAAACAGTTTCGGTTTCACGCAAGCCACCATCTAAATTTTAAATTACTAGATGTATGAAATCATGTTGTGTTTTAATAAACCGACATTATTTTTTCATGTTCAACGAACCATGATAAATTAGCTAAACAGTTGAACACGATGTACATTAAGGTAATCTAAGTAAAATACACAAAGATAAAAGCTTAGCATAAGCATGGCATTGTTACTAATAAATATGTTAAATATGTAGCTAGTAGGAACTAATTCGTACTGCGTCAGGCCCTATCCGGACATGACTAGTAATACACACCATAAGGATCGAAATAATACCGCAAGGATTATACTTGATTCATACTTATAGCCGCATGTCCGCTCAGGCGGCAAAACTACGAAATAATCACTTTACTAATAATGTATGAGATCAGATTGTGATCGCATCGTATTTTTCCGGCTGAACGGTCATACGGCTGTAATAATGACTCGACCCTAACAAACGATAACCCATACTTGTCAGATACACATAAACATGTGAAAACGTTTCGCTGAGCATCATAATATAATCTTACTCCATGAAGGTTTCGAAAATCGACACATTGTAACTCTCCCGTTTTTTCGTCGTGAACTTCATTTTGAACTGCGTCTTTTACTCTTGACAACTCCTAAAACGAGATAACAACTTAAAAACCACTAAATCGATTTGTTTGCTTTTTTTCTATTTAGTTTTTATTATATTTCCTATACACATCATATTTCCTATACATTACGTTTACATTTTCTTTATAGTTGACTCTCAGCAATATATTATCGAAGCTTTATTCAAATAAATGTCATAAAAGCTGAGTATTAGCACGACTTACATCCATAAGGCCGTGAAGGTCGAGTCTGAAATTGAAATGCCCCGCCAAAATCGTTGGTTCAGTGTCGATCTCAGGCTCCAGACTGAAAAAAAAACAATACGGAACAAATTCATGTTTCAAAATGAAGTTTTCCCGCCAAAACTGCATGCTTTCCGGTGAAACTAAAACGCAATATATATGTAGTTGAAACGTTGCACATTCAGTCTTATATCTCAGACTCTATTGATATTATTATCTATGCTTTGTATCTTTTGATCTAATAATCTAATACACTAATGGTGTCGTATAGAGGCCTGCACGGGCCTATTTTTTCGGCCCGTGGCCCGGCCCGGCCCGTTGCCTTCCGTTGTCGGCCCGGCCCGGCCCGGCCCGTTAGGACCATTTTCAGGCCCGGCCCGGCCCGGCCCGTTCAGAGTCGTCTGTCGGCCCGGCCCGGCCCGGCCCGTTGGCAGGAAAAAAGGTCAGTTGTCCGTAGACTCCTCATATTGCATTTTCAAATAGTGTTACTCGTACCAATGGCGTACCCAGAAAAAATGTGGGGGAATGACCTTACCATTTCTTTGTAATGGGTTAAAATGCACTTGTTAGCAATTTTAACACTTTAGCATTAGAAACACAAGACCACTAAGCAACCAAGTTGCAGGCCGTACGGGTCTGGGGGCGGCAGCCCATAGAGATAAAATTGGAGATTTTTTCAATTTTTAGACTGAATTTGGTCAACTGGAGACGCATCTCAGAAAAATTAAAACAAAAGGTGGGAAGTGGGAACGTCACACCAGTAGATGCAGCATAATGTACTCGTGTGTACATGCATTAGCTTTGCTGAAAATTAATAACAAGGAATATTAACCCACAGAGTCGCAGGGGTCTGGGGGCGGCAGCCCCCAGCAAAACATAGAGAATTTTTGATTTTTAGGCTCAATTTCGTCAACTGGAGACGTATCAGAAATTATTTGTCCGCGAAGTCAGGCCCGTGGCCCGGCCCGGCCCGTCAGCTTTCGGCCCGCGGCCCGGCCCGGCCCGTTGGCTATTGAGCAAGGCCCCGCCCCGCCCCGCCCCCCGGCCGGGCGGGGCCGGGCCGCGGGCCGTGATGCAGGCCTCTAGTGTCGTACTTATTTCGTACTTTTGCCGGCTGAAGGGACATACGGCTGGGAGAATTAATCGACCAGGCCTTTCAAAAACTTACTGCTCCAATTTAACAGCATTTCATATAAGTATGTAGGAGCACGGCTTGCAAATAATTAGTGTCGAAAATCACACTGCGGTGAAATAAAATAAAATATGCTGCAAAAACTGTTTATGCAGTTCGTTACAATGGTTACATGCATACTATTAAGACGTCTTACCGCTGCACAATAAACTGTAATGCTTCATTCCGTTGTTCCGCAAATTCTGACGGATACTAAAATACAATAACGGGGTAGTTAGCGTTAGATTCAAAGTAAACAAATTACAATTAAACAAATAGCCCCACAATGGGCAAGGGTCCTTCCCTACCTTTCTGAAATCTATAGAGACTAGGTCTAAAAGGATAATGTTGTATCTCTAATTAATATAACACTCTTACCCTTTGTACAGAACCAGTGTTGTCGCTGTCACTGAACAAATGAACATTCACAAAGTTGAATACTCTAAAAATACAACAAAACTATCGAAACTTATTCCAAATAAACTTGAATCCAAAAACTCAAAACAAAAATTTTGCGACTACTAGGTAAAATTTTTTATGCTGCATCAAGACAGGACAAGAATACTGGCTGTGTTAAAACGCTGAGAGAATGGTTCATAAAATTGGTGGAGGGGGCTTGATTATTCCCCTACGTCTGTCGGCTGAGCGGATTTCAAACCGTTAGCCAAAGATAGACGCGTATAAGCAGCATATTGTGTAGCTTTATGCACGCTTATTGCATGGATACTGGATTATTGTTTATTAGTCACGGATTACAATCACATCAGTTAATCTCCCACAGTTATTTTCGTCAAATTGCATAAAACAGTCGACTTAATTTCACATACTAACCTGTCCTGAATCCTGAAGCGGGTTCGCATAAAACCTTTGCCTTCAGTGGCGGCCTGAATAAAAAACAATCACTGTCAGTATCGTCAGTGCCAGCAAAAGTACGCTCAGCGTGTCTGGGCTAGTCTCGGGTTTTGACCGAGACCGAGACCGAGACCAAGACCGAGACTTCCATCCCTAGTACGCTGCGTCACGCCTGTTTCACACGATGTGTAAAAACGTGTGGAATTCCCACGTGGGGACAACATGGGTGCCCCAAGGGTCACACCACGCGTTATCCCCATCGTGTGAAACATACTTTAAAATTAAGACGCATTAACGTGGTATTAAGAGTATTATAGGTATCAGACAAGTAAGAAATCTGATTTGTCAATGAATAAAAAAACCATATTTGCTGGATTTACCCAATATTATTCGTTCTTATCGACACGGCAATTCAATCAGCTAGAGCCTTACTTCTAAGGATTTATCCGATTGAGTGATGATCCATAAGTGAATCCATCCGCTATATGTACTTATTAGCTTAATGTTTTTATCAATTACGGAAATTCAACGACAAGGGGACTTTTAAGTTTGAACTTGTATTTTTAAGGGAATATTTGACTCTCCAAAAAGTGTACAATTTTATCCACGATTTGCACTAGGTAAATTATAAAAAGGCTAAGATATGTATGTACTGTAGTGGTGAATAACCTTAGGTTTTGCACACTTGCAAAACAACTAGAACTCTTACTCACTTTTCGGAAATTGATATTAGGAAAATTTTCCTTGTTAATTTTCCCAACGTGACGCAAGTCATCTCCAAAATACTGAAAATAACAAGTAATAAGTATACACGAAACTACTAACACGTACTTACTTTTTCTCATTCGAGAAACTCGCAATTGTGAAAGCAAATGCGAAACCATACAATACATAATACTAACATTTTAAAGCCTCGAAACATTTTTTAATTATAGATTATTGTGATTATCATTTTCGAACAAATTTTCTCTTCTAAACTGTGTTGATACAAGCCGCGGTAAACTGACCTCATAAGCAGGAACGGACTGGAATCTGTTACCTAAAACAAAAAAGTTATGCAATAATATATTTAGACAAAACATATTTTTTACATCTATTTTGCAAATGCAAAATACAAAAACTTTAAAATGTACGAAAAGATAAGAAATAAATATTTAATTAGGAAGAAATGCGTAGTTGACGCGTAATAACTTTTTGTAGTAGTTATTATTATCACATTATTTTTGTTTGTTATTTCATATTTCTGACTAAAAAACCTGGGATTGCATAAAGCTTAAAAACTGAAACAGTATAAACTACAAATACCTACAAAACACCAAATACAAAAACTTCACAAACAGAAACCAGATCTTTTGATTATATCATGACAGCTAATTAGCAAACAGAAAAAGTGAAGAACATGTGACATAAAAACAATGACGTCAATAAGTAAAGGAAAATTAAAGGTTCTGTTATATTCTAAGGTAGTTCTTGTGCTCGCTTCAAAAAGTTTGTTGCTTAATTACATTTAAGACTTAACCCTTTCTTGACCACAAGTCACGTGACACAAGATTCAATGGGCTAAAACACACACACAAGAGACCTGTTGTCGTATCAAAGCCCACTAGTCACAAGTGTGATACAAGTAGAAATAGCAGAAAATAGAAGATAGATCATCAGTGTGAGCTTGGTGGTGTTGCATCAGTGTGCGTGAACGGGTCGGCCGAATTGCGCAATCGCTTCAGCAGTCATCATTGGATAGCTAATTGCCAAATCATGTAATTAACTGTTACTTCAAAAAAATTATGGTTGTTTTAGCATTGTTTTAGTTGTTTTTATTTCACATTTTTAGGGCTTGAAGATTTTTTGAATCTTTCCTACATAGCTTAAAGTGTTTTGTCACAAATGTGACTTATGGGATTTTACCGTAAAACTAACACTGTAATAAAAACATGGCAAAAGGGACTGGCAATGCCGCGAAGGAGTTAGGCGTGGGTGGAAGCGTTGTACTGAGACTATGTACATAATTGTTCGGTCAAAATCATCGTGTGTTCTTTGACATCGTGTTGTTTTTTGACAACTTTTCCTACAGCTACGATCTGATGGTGCAGCTCAAAGAAATGAAGATTTGGGCTCTTGGAACCTGCGGACTTCCTCGTACAGTATGCAGGAGTGAACCACAAAGACAAGTAATGGCGCTACGACTGTTTTGCCAAAAAAAGATAGCAGTTGAGCGACCGTTACCTGTAGGGGCGTACAATGCCAAGATGAGTCGTGTAGATTTGGTTGATCAACTTATTGCAGCCTATCTTCTTTGATCTATGGAAATGCGGAAAACCCTCGAAAAGTCGGGCGACCATCAACTTCTGGCCCTTTTGGCCAATTTTCGAGCTACGTGCGTCGTAGAGAGCTCGCGAAAGACCATTTGATAGAAAATTTAATGATGAACAAAACATTTTCAGTCGATTAGGGGCCTAGGTCGCACCGTTTTTAGTTATATATAAAAAGCCTCAAAGCTGAAGTTAGTGAAAATTTTGCGCCATCACTCAGGCATGTACCTCACCCTAGAGTATTAACACAGCAACCGTGCTTTGATGTATATTGTGTACATATGTAGCTGCACAACAGGTTATAGCTGACCTCTGGTCAGTATACTTAAAAATTGATATATATAGCCATAGCGTTATATGCATATAAGTGTTATATGCGCGCACGCTAAACGCGTATCAGCTAGGCAGGATTAAAAATATTAAAAATTCTATTCTTAATATTTTTAATATTTTTAATCTTGATTTTATGAAAACATGATTAAACACTTTTAATATTTTTAATATCGCTGATTAAATTTAATATTTTTAATCTTTTTATGAAAAGGCCCTAAGTTTTGAGTGTCCTAATAGTATGGAATTTGTTACTAAGTGGTATGATTTTGTTGCTATTGTAATAGTCAATGATCGGGCAATATTTTGTGTAAGTTTGGGAAGTAAATTTCAAACTTTGATGTACAGCATCGATGTTCCTTTGTATACCATAAGTCACACTTGTGACAGATTACCTCATTTGCATAATACAGTGCGTATAGTCGAACTAAATGTGCGGCAGCAATTAGTCTCCCACACTAGCTAATTTAAGACCAAAAAATATTTTTTTCTACCAATATTTCATAATGCGGTCAAGAAAGGGTTAATTACTTTAATTACTTAATTACGAGACAGTTTAAATTAATCATAATTAGCATGGGATAGTTGGAAATATTTTTGTGCAGCATACATCGCTACAGATAATAAAGTATACTGAATAGTAATATTCAATATATGTAACAAGCTAAGTTTTCGGCAAAAGAATTCGGTAAGCATCAAGCATTAACTTTTAAGTACATTGGCAGAGGCCATCGTAAACCTGTTGGCCAGCTTATGCAAAATCTCAGCCAAAAGCTTCGCCAATTTTCAGGTAATTATTAAGTGAAGTTTCATTGGCTACTGACACTAAATCTGGATCTGTACTGTGCTTTACTGTACTAAGCTAGTAAGCTATACTAGGACCTGAGTTGTCGAGTGGTTAGTATGTCAGATTCGCAACCATGAGGCTTCAGTTTCAATTCGTGGTGAATTACTTTTTCAAACTTTTGCATTTTCGAATCTACGACAGCAAGTGAGTGAGTAGACCTACACAGTAAGTGTATAAATTACAGGCGTTTCAGCGGTGACACATGCAATTTTACGGTATAACACATGTAAAACACACTCCGCACATTCGCACTTTAACGCTAGCACTGTGTTAAGATACCAGAATCAAAATTAAAGACCTGTTGGGCTGTGGCCCAACAGGAAAAAGGAGCAAAAACTTATAAATAAGCCTACATTAACCTACATATGTAGCTACCTCTTGAAAACTTTTTTCTTAAACATAATGTCAAAACTTTTATTTTCGTTTCAAATGTCACCCCAAGGTTAGAGGCTTTCCTGAGACGTTCTTCTCTACCAAACACGAAACAAAGATCAATATCAGCCAGGGCTACGTTTTGGCGTGGAAAAACGACTTTCCTTCATTCTCAGCCTAGGCTGCTGCATTTCCTAACTGACCAAGTTTTAATGAATACCGTTGAACTCATCAAGAGGGTTACCTTTTTGCTTCATGGCTCATAAATGTAGGCTATATTGAAACCACATTTTTAACCTATTTCTTCCAGTGAACGTGGTGCCCTGTCTTTAGTTGTTTTTAACATTTTTAACGTATGTTTTTTAACCTATTTTTCCGGTAAAATACGATGCCTTGCGTAAGTTGTGTTTTTTTAAAGTTATTTGAATAGTTAAATATCAAATGCATATATTTCAATACCGCATACGACAATGCTAATCTTAAATTCTCGGTAAAGCTAGAGTTTCTTGGAAAAGTACATAATACTTGACAAAACTTTCGTGTTCGAAACTGCTTAACTAGTCAACAAGTCAAACATCAAGTTCAAGTCATGTAAAGTCAGTATAGAGAAAAATCTCACCTTGGAAATCCCACACTTCAGCTGTGTCTGGTCTTCGCAGAAAATAAATGCTAGCCAGTCCCTGAAGTGCACAATGAACATTCACAACTCAATCAATCCATGCTTGCCGAAATCCATGCTTGCCTATGCGAGTGTGCGTTTGTTAGCACTGTTTTGTATTTCACATTAATATAGTAACCGACTACGGAGTTCAGTCTAATTTTTGGAGCATGGGCAATAATAGATGACGCAAGCATAACAACAATAGTAACAACAACAACAAAAACAACAACAACAACACAACAACATTAACAGCAACATCAATGCACCTTTAGTACGTGCACTACTACTGTTTAACAACAATGCATCGAATCCATAGGTTAATGACGGTTTTAATTTAATTTTTAATTTTTAATTTACCGTATAATTTCGCATATTGTTGACATCCTCATCACAGAACGCAAGACAGCATTCGAAATCGCGCATGTCATCTGCATAGCGAAGATCTCTGAAACATGATTTCTTTGTAACCATCTCTAAACTGTAACATACGATACGCTAATTGGGCTGTACTCCCTGAAAGATTACAGCTAGTGCGCTCTGAAATTTGACCTTTGACCTTCAAAAATTAACCTTTGAAATGTAGCCCTAAGTAGAATTCAATGCTAGCTAATCTTGATGCGTTTTTCAGACGTTGGGATCAAGGAAAGCCATTTTTAAACACCCATCTGTGAATATAATGGTCTAGCCTTTCAGATATTCTTTAGACTGATTTTGTCAAAAAAAGTTCAGAAAACCCTGCTTCAGCTTTCAGTAGTGGGATCAGTAATTCAGTAATCGGTAGTTTCCTCGCTTTTTCTGTATTTCCTATTATTTTTCTGTCAGACTTGAAATTTTCTACCCTATATTTTCAATATTTAACACATTCACGTTTCCGCCCTCTATTTTCCAGGCGTGTGAAATTACAGCGCATAACATAGACGTCCCAAAAATGGCCCCAAAGGGAATTTGAATCCAACTTTATTAATCATTAATCAAGATGAGATTTTAAGAGCTGATTTAGGACAAATTGACAAATTCTGTCATTGTGATACATTAATTTGGTACACAGAAATTCTATAAAACCGAGAGGGGGGCAGCTGTGAACTCAACCGTAGTACAGTATGTATGAAATAAAAAAAGTGGAACGTAGAAGAATAGTAATCGAAAAATAATAGAAAAAAAGGCACAACATGTTTCACCAGAAAATAAACAGTTCAACTGTTTGATAAAAACCTAATGGGTGGGATTCACAAAGCGCGTTTAACTTAGACCCAGTCTAAGTCTTAGACTGCGTTTAAACGCAGTCTAGCTAAACGAACGTTTAGACCCAGTCTAAGTCTGCATATGATTAGCGTGTAAATTTTGTTCTATTTTCGTGTTCTAAATTTCATTACGTTCTATTCCTGATTCACGAGCTCAGTCTAAGTTAAACGTTCGTTTAACTTAAACGCTCGCTAGTGTTAGATTTAGACTAGCCTTTTGGCTAGTCTAAGGTTAGTCTAAGTCATTTTTTAGCGTTTTACTTAAACATTTTTGCAAATTTTTAGTTACTGGTCTTACTGTAACTATAACCGCACTTAAATTAAAGTAAGTTACCTACAATTATTCAAAAAGTTTGATGAAAATAATTGATTTTGAACTTAGTTCAACTTAAATTAACGCCTGAGCTTTATTTTAACTGTAAGTTTAACTTAAAATGATGCTTTACTTTAACTTTAATAACTTTTTTAACTTTAAATTTAATGAAAATGGTTGAACTTTGTACCTATGTTCTAGACCCGTAATCCGCACTGACTACAAACGTTTGGTTTATCATTTATCTAATAATTAGCTTATTTAATAATAGTCAAATATGCTATTTAACTACGTAATTAACTTAAATTTTAAATTAACTTTTATTAAAATGTAATTTTATTACCTAAATAAACAGCATTGTCGGTACGTATTAAAGCAAAATGTTCTGCAATAGAATTTAAAAAAGAATGAAATCAAAGAATTCTGTTAAACGAGCCCGTTTAACTAAACAGGCTTTGTGAATCACGTTTAGACTCGGTCTAAACGTTCGTTTAAGTTAGACAAGGTTTCAATTGAAAAAGAACAAAAAAATCAGCTGACACATACTATTCATATCAATCTTTGTGAATCATGTTTAACTTAGACCGACGTTTTAGACTGCGATTAAACGCAGTCTAACTTAGACTGCGTTTAAACGGGCTTTGTGAATCCCACCCAATGTGTCCTCCCACCCTCAGTTTCCTATAAGACTAGGTATACAGTTTTAAAGCAATTACGTGAAAATAGTGTTGTGCAATGTGTTTTACAAAAGCTCAAATGTCATATTTCAATTTTGCAAGGCGTAAATTAACGTTTTTACACAATTTTTTGTCACGCTGTGCAACAGACACGAACAAATTTGAAACAATTCCTTGTTTTTTCACAAAATTTTCATGAGAAAGAAAACACAGTGACCTTTTGGTAAAAAACAACCAAATAAGTTTCAATACTGAAAATGCAAAGAAGTATGCATGTATATAATGTACACTATATACATGCCTATACACTATGCATATAGAACACTATAAATTTGAGTGGATTTTTTATTTTCACAAACTGCACCGCTCAAAAACAGCTGAGAAATTAACACATCACACACACTTGAACGTAAACAAGCACGCTTTGCGAGTAAAGTTAAATTTTTTTGGATAGATTTTGGTGCGAGTTGCTTGCAGCGCTGAGGATATTCTTCGAATATAAAACGCGGCACCAAAATTTATAAAAGCAACATTTAAACGCCGACTGTCTCTCTTAAATATCAATTTCTGGCCAATTAGGAGAGCATCAACATTCAACACTCAACAGTTGACAATGTTCATTCAGAACAAATTATCAATTGTCAGTAACTTTGGTCGTATTTATATCCAAAGCTCACTAGTCCTGGTTAAAACGATGGAGTCGAATTCGAGTATTGGGTTACCTTCACTCGCACGTTGCGTTCGTAAATGATACGCCAAAGTCAAGTCCCAGACTGTCAGAGTAAGTAAGTGTCTATCCCTTTGACGATGCTGTGCATAAAGTTTGACGTTATCGATACTTTGGAAAACCAATTTAACTCTGTAGAATAGACACAAAATGGAGACTCCGAGTCTAGAAACCCGAATTCTTAGGTGCCCCATGAGTGACGTGAATTTTTAGGTGCGTGACATGCATACAAGATGATTCTTGGTCTCGAATCTTCATAGTATAATTTGCAAATAATCCAAAATCAAAAAACGCTGCCGGCCGCTGGATCCATAATTCCATACATAGGAGTCAAGGACAGTATTTCAAGCAGGCTTTCTTAAATTCCGCGAACGCAGACGTCCGCTGCCGTGCCATGGCATGATTGCCAACGCCACCTAAATCAACCCGTGACAACGACGCGCTAATATCCAGTCTACGAAACACTGTTGCAACAGGTTCCGTTGCACCATTAGAATGAGTGTGCTTGGCTGTTGCTAACAGTGCGCCGTCGCTAACTACTGACGTACATGCAAACATACACGATCTTACACACACACACCCACACAAACTATGTAATTTAGTGACCTGCCAGCAGTTTTACAACAGAAGCACATGCAATCATGGCAGGCGATTGCACTATAGTATATACGCGGCGGCTGAGGCCGCCGCGTAAAAATCAATATCTACTTCCATGAAAACATTCAGAAAAGAATGCAAAACATATTAAGCGCGACGCAACTATAACAGTTCATGCAAAACTTATGTCAGCTTTGAGCCTATGAATAAACGTAATTCACCAGATACACCTAACGTACAGCACTGTGCGAAAATCCCTCTTCGTCGGCGTAGGACGAGCATCATCAATTCGCGAAGACAAACTGTAGCCATCAACACGAATAAAGTTTCTCTATTTTCCGGCTCCCATTCGTCATTTTTCGCGCAGGTTCGTCTCTTTTTGCCAATGAAGTTGTTTGACTTCGACAAATTGTGTCAAACTCATTTTTTTGGCTTTATGACACTCTAACTGATTCCGGAAGCACTCAACACTAATAAAAGTTTTCTTCGTCACTTTCTGGCCACCGTTGTCACTTTTCCTAGAAGATGAAGCTCTTACCGACAAAGAGGGAACTTTTTTTGCACAGTCCTGTATCATAAACACACATGGGCAGTGCCTACACCCAGCCTACACCGATGTAGGCACCAACCTCGCAACCTCGCACGACCTGGCAGACCAACCTCGCAGCACTCGCCGGAGGTCAAGTTTGCGAATGTCTTAGTTAAGCCAAGCAATGATGTAACCCACTCTAAAATTTCACTAAAAAGTCGTCTGCGAGGTTGTCGTAGGACAACGTCGAACATGATTGCCCTTGACTGCGAGGTTGCCATAAAACAACGTCGCAACATGTCTGCGAGGTTGCTAGAAGACAACCTCGTTGCTCTGTGAGGTAGCTAGAAGAAAACGTCGCAACATGCCTGCGAGGTTGCCATAAGACAACCTCGCAACATGTCTGCGAGGTTGCTAGAAAATGTCTGCGAGGTTAAAAGACAACGTCGCAACAAGTCTGCGAGGTTGCCATAAGACAACTTTGCAATATGTCTGCGAGGTTGCTAGAAAAGACAACCTCGCAACATGTCTGCGAGGTTGTTAGAAGACAACCTCGCAATATGTCTGCGAGGTTGCTAGAAGACAACGTCGCAACATGTCTGCGAGCTTGTTAGAAGATATCGTCACAACAGTCTACAAAGTTGTTTTGCTTTGAAGCCATGCAAAAGCAACTATACAGAACGCTGTATGCTATATCTCAGGACTACCTACTCAATTACTTTTCCTGTTGCGTGAAAATTTTTAGAATATCTTGCGCCTGCACATTTGGAAGACATCTTGTATTTACGAATTAATGACCCAGAACTTGAGAATTTTAACGCTCAGAGTTATGCTCGAGCCTGGATTCGTTTTGGTGGGATGAGAACAGATGATCCCACCAAAAAATGAGTTAAACCTAGAAATGAACTGCCGAAGAGCAATTTATTTTAACATGAAATTAACTTACTACAAATTATAAGGGAACTTTTTCATAATGTGTATGTACATATTTTGGATTTTTCACTCAGAAGCCTTGAGGATTTTTTCCTGGCTCCTGTCCTACTTTCTAAAACAGGTGTAGTGTAATATTCCGTCCTCAGAAACGTACATAACGTTAAAGAGCTAGGTTTTTTGCCTCATCGGCTCATATTGCTGTCTGAAAAATTATAACATAATAGGTAACATATACATGTGTCACTGTGTCTGTAATTGAAAAAGCGTGTCTAAAATTTGTGGATTTGGTGGGTCACGAACCGAAAATTTTTAAACCACTGCCCAGCACCCCCCCCCCTCGCGCCGGAACGGTTGCAGGCAACCTCGCAAAGGTCGTAGCTGGTGTAGGCTAGAATTTAGGAGTCTGCCCATGTATGATCATAAAGGTGTAACTTTTCATAATTTATCAAGACTGAGCCATAAATACAAGACTGCTGTAAGTTTGCGTGGAGTCTTACTGAACGAAATCTTCAATAGCCCATCCGGTATTATGTTTGTGAGAGCTTTTTCCACTGACTTTCTGCAAATGCACCGCCACAAAATCAGCCTTCCAGTCTCCAATTTGACGCGACACTTCTTCGATCCATCCTTTGCGCAAACTCAGCGGCTGAAACAAACCATAAAATAAAAAAAAACTACGTCAAAATAATAAGCTATGTTAACATATGAAAACTGTGGCGTACAAATGTATAGAAATTCAAGGTTACGCATGTTGTACATCTGTTATCTGTGGTCAAAAACCAATAAAACGCCAACTTTGAGATAAGACCCTATGCCATTCAACTTGGCTATGCTACGGGTGGTTGTTTTGTTATCCCAAAAGCGACTAAGTTTTGACCTTTATTCTCAATCATACCCATTAAGTATAGCTTCACGGATCAGATCAAGTGTAGTTTCCTTGCAATATTCACGATATAATAATTGAACCGCACAGGGTTGCCTGCATCGGTATATTTTTTTCAAACATTATTGGGCATTGTCCCTCTAGGTTTTTCTTTAATGTCTAAGTGTGTTCCTCCAAATGTCAGAAATTTTACTACATTTTGAAACGAAAAAATGCTGATCCCACCATTTCAATGGACGCACAAATTCATTTACATATCCTTTTACCTATAATGGGTAATATTTCGTCTATATATTGAAGTCGGAAACTACATATTCTATCGACACTTAAAATGCACTCGCAAATGTCTCAAAACCTGAACAAATCGCTATCAAGTCTCAAGATCACGTAACATTTGGCAATCTGATTAATTTATGAATTGAGCTTCAATCTATGAGGAATCGGCAAAAAACACAGTTCTAAGCGTTTGAGTGGGTTTTTTAGTGTTTCAATAATTTTTAAACACAGTTTGAGTTTTGAGTTTTTAAGTTGTTAAATTTAAGTTTTCATACTGGAGTTTTTCACTGAAACGTTTCCTTATAGACGACATTATTCTTGTCAGTCTGAAAAAGCACGTTCCCAAGTTTTCGTCCTATTACATTCAATCAATAAGGTGTGCAGCCCAATTATCTGTCTAGGTTCAACCCGAAACAGCCTTTTAGCGCATTACGTAGCCAGCTCTAACTGAAGCCAACCAAATGCTTAATAGCTGAGCTAACACAAATTTGAACTATCTAAAGTCGTGCTTCAATATTCATAAATAGTGTTTATTTTCTCTGGAGCTGGCTTATGTTTTAGCTTTTTCCCCTGAGTCTTTTGTTTGCGAAAAGCGGCTTGATGTTTGACTAAGAAGTGATTTTGTATGTGCACATTAATTTACTTAATGTCTCATGTTTAAGTATCAATCATTTTATTGCTTCTCTTTCAGCTACTAGCCAGTGTTTTGATAAGTTGATTTCCTGTGTTCTTACATACCTAATAGCTATTACCTAGGTTCACAAATTACGCCATTGCAAGCCAAATACTTGACGCATGTATGATTGCCATTGCATTGACATTATTAGTAACAGCTTTTCATATGTTCTTCAAAATTCAATGTACCGTTTAAGGTGGTACTTCCAGAATAGCAGTTTTTTGCATGAGCTGCTTTTTGGCGCTTTTTTCAGAGCCATCAATGAAAAAGGACTAAATTTATTTCAAAACAATAGCCGAAACAATATTTCAATATTTGTTTAATTTCAATATTTCAATATTTATAATATTTCAAATACAATAGCCGAAACTATTTGTAATAATTATTTTATTATTGACAAAATTGAAGTTAAGAGTATTAGTTACTGCGATAGCTTACAGCGCCTTAAGCAACCATAGTAGCTACATAGTCTTAACAATGAAATTTTAGGCGAAAAAATGCTTTGGGCATTTTTTTAACAATTTAATAAAATCACAGTATCTTACCAAGTTTAAATGTCTGAAAAAACGTAAATTGTGAGTATAGGACTACTCATATGACAGTTAAAAAGGGCATGAAATTTTTATGCGAAATTCGAATTTTTTGAATGAGTTTTAGTTAAGACATCAAAACATTTATACATACATAAATTTTCAGCTACAACATTCAATATTCAATATAATTAATTAAACTAAACTAATTAATTAAACTTACTCCATCTACTAAAGACCCGATGTTCCCAGTAACACAGAGTAATTTCAAATAAACCATTTCAACTTTAGAAATAATAGTCGCACAACAAAAATCCGTCACTAAAAAGCATAAAATTGTCCTCCAAACTAGATTGCGTGTATATAAACTATTATTAGCCGATTTTTTTAAGTAAAAAATTGCCTATGCCGGTTTTATATACCCAGTTAATTTTTACGGTGATTTTGGCATGCAGGTTCTTTATTGACAAGAACATAGACAAATTTCGTTTGAAAAAAGTTATACTGTTTACAAGAATGCCGAAACGTCGCGAATTTATCTAGACTGACTGTTTACAAATTGGCTGCCGCTGAATTTTGCTGCTTGGGCTTAACTATTTTTTGCAGGCCATAAAGTCAAGTTATTCAAAGCTTGCACATGCACTAACAGATCAATCATCAAACTATTAATTTGCTCGATTATGAATCTTAAATAGTGTGCTGCATATTACATACATATAAGGGGGTATACATGTATATAAGGGCGAATAGGGGAGAAGACAGCCCATAAAATTAAGAGGCCGGGGGCAGGGTCCAAAATTTTTTGGTGGTTGGCAGTTAGGAAAAATTGCACTTTTTCGAAAATATTGCAAAAATTATAGTTTTATTGGTTGATGAGGATGAAGAGTCCCGAAAATTTGGCCGGAGAGGACTCCGTTCAAATTTTGACCATGTTAAAATTAAAAAAAATACTTATTAAGCCAAACATGTCAGTTCAAAACAGGTTAAAAAATTAAATGAGCTTGCTAGACAACATGGTGGAAATTCTATTTTCAAAATGAGCTGAAAGGAAATCTGTTACCCGATACTAGCCGCAGCTATTCAGTATTCTACAGAACAAACGTGTTGTCTAGGTAAATCTAAATAAGAATAGCTAAAAAAATTTTCTAACCTCAGCAGATATTTAGTTTTCAATTTTCAAAATTTCAAATGAAACGCGTCTACAATTTGCTTAAGTAAGATCTTTAAATTGATGCCATAACTGAATAATTTTTCTCTGATGACTCAAATAAAAAAATGATGTTGTCAATAGACATTTTTGAATTTTTTCTGTTTTTCAATCTGTCAATTTTTTCAACTGATTTTTTTCTTCTGTCATTGACATTGGCATTAACATTTTTTCTCACCCACTTTCATGAGCTATTAAAGTTGTTCGGCTACACACCTGAGTGACCATACACATGCAAAGTATAAATGTAGTTAAGTTCATATTGGTCCCTAAAAGTTAAGTATGGAGGTAAAGTACGACACGTTCAACCATAAAATTCAAAGTGCTTAGTCGGACTAAAATACACTCACTCAATTAGGCATGTAGGTAAAAAATGACTTATTTCTAATAAGAATGACGCATTGCTAGATTATTTTATCGAAAATTTAACCATGAACGATTGACATCTCGACTGGACTAGCTAATTTTCAAGCAGTTTACTTAGGACATGTAGAAAAATTTTGACAATCAAGCCGCGGCATGATAAAAAATATTAATTAATAAATCCAGTTTGGTTGGTCAAATTTAGAGAACAGAAGACAAATTTATATTAACTTAATATAACGTAAATAACTCGCCAATTCGGAATTTCGGACTTCACTAAATTTCAATAAAAATATATGTAGCAAAGGGATAAATCTTACACAAAATACTACGAAAACTGATTTAAATTTCTTCGCAATTTTAGTACAAATAATTTAAAAAGTACAAAAAAATTTCCGAAAAAGGTTTACAACGCTATAAAACTGACTAAAACCGGCAATAAATAATGCGGTATTCTTATTTCACCATACAAATACAAAAATAAATAAGGATGAAAGTGAAGTTTGATAAAGTGGAATTTTCAGAATAGTACTTAAAATCTAAAAACTGGCTTTGGTGAGTGAGACATGCGAAAAATATAATACTTCAAAAATTCTAAGCCTGATATCAAAGAGGGTCTCCGAAGTTTGATAAACTTCGCTAAGCTTTATCAAACTGCAAACTAAAAAAATGAAACTCGAATTTATGATAAAACTGTGGGTTTTGATATTATAAAAATGACATATGTGCAAACGAAAACTAGTTTAGTATAACAAAAGAGGGGACATATATATTGAAAATATAATAGGGGTAAGGGGTTGAATATTGAACAAATACATATGAGCGCTAAGATTTAAAAAGGTTCTTAGAGGTGTCAACAAGTGATACACAGTATATGTGTTAAAAAATGAATCGAAGAAATTTACGTAGACAGGTAATAATCAGAACGAGCAGCAGTGGGTAAAAAAGCCAGACGGACACATAGACCGTAGTTAACAGTAATGATACAAGGTGATGCACTGAGAAAAAAAGTCCCTCGTCGTCGACGCACGACGAGCTTCATCTTTCGCGAAAAGTGACAAAATAATGGCTTGAAAGTGACGAAGCACAATTTTTGTGTTAATCGCATCCGAAGTCCGTAGTATATTGTACTCTTGATGATTGTACTACTCGCTGGCAGGAGCACAGCATACATAGCGAAACGTGTGACCACAGCCGTCCTCGTTATGGACATTTAGCCAGATCGATAAAGATAAATCGATTTATTAGTGATATTTCAAGTTAAAAACTCTCTCGTTAAAAAACTTTAATCTCCTCATCTAGGCGTAGCAATCACCACAAAATTGCCGACACCCCCCTACGCCAACGATCGGCCTTTGTCTTTCCCTTCTCATGCGTCACGGTTCCCTTAATGAAGACTTCAAAAGGCTATTTCGCCAGAAGTATCATTCTGAATTAGTAGTATGTACAGAGAAAAGAGTCCTATTTTTTTCATAATTTTGTGTACTCTTCATATGCACTACCAAACCTTAGCATCTAGAGATACTATGGCTATATATAATAAATACAATAAAAGTGACGGGCAAACGCAGTTAAAACTAAAGTGCAATTGCAAATTTTTGCATAATAACAACTACTAGACAGTTTTTATTTAAAACAAAATTACAGCAACTTTCAGTCTATGATGAATCGACAGTTAAAATTGGGCCGCCGCAGACGTTAGTCATTGCAAATTAAATTTAAAATTCAATTCATTGTATAATAGTAAAGTTGTACAAAATAGACGGTACTTGATGACTTTTTATGCTGAAGTAGACAAATTTTATTATTATATATTTAAATAAATAAAAAACAGACAAATTTTATTTTTATTTTAAGACGAAGATATATTTTGGACAGTATTGGCTTTAACAGAAAATAAAAAAACTACATTTAAACTTTATTAAACTATGTAGTAACCATTTTCTACTAGTAAGTTTATTTTTCAGTTTTTTATACCTAACTGACTAGATAATCACAAAACCATTAACATAATTTCAACACTCGATTTCATTCATCGTCAGAAACTTCGCACTCAAAATTAACTACTACTAAAATCTACAGAAATGGCTGAGCAGAATAAACAAGAGGTGTTTTTCACTCTTAATATAGTCCAGCACAAACAAGTGCCGAACTGAGCCCACGGCTCCTTTTGTAGAGAATAAAACTGGAATAAAATAATATAAAAAAATGAAATTAAAAACTCATGTAAGTATTACCATGAGTGCATATTACCAAAAATTACAGGCAATAAAAACTTCACGACAAGGAACTGAACCAACGGCTATATAAAACCAAGATATTACTTATCCAATATCTTTACTTACACCTTACTCGTCCTAGACCACTCGACCTTGACCTCAATACTTGCAGAAGTCCTTGCAAAAACAACTGGAGTTAACATTGTAAAGAAAAAACTTTATATTACAAGTTTCGGTTGAATTAGAGAAAATTTTCGTGAGGGATTAATAGCTGAAAAAACTAGCTACTTTCTTTTGCTCCAAAAATTTTCACACTTCCAAAGCTGACTTTACATGTTAATCGCATGCGCTGACTAAGGGCCTATTCCTTTACCGGATTAAACGGACTGGACTTATTTTAGTCCGAGGTTTTGGAATGATATATCGGACTAAACGAGTTAAAATTAATTAATTAATTAATTAAGTCAGCCGCTTAATTTTAGTCCGACCCCATTCCAAAACTACCACTGGACGAAACGGACTTAACATGCACGCTTAACATTAGCGCGCATATTTAAGTCCGTTTAGTCCGATTAAAAAGCAGCGCACTAAAAGTTAAGTCCGTTTAGTCCGGAGGTTTTGGAATGGCATTTTTAAGCTTAATTTTTAAACCGTTTAGTCCGATTATAATTAACCTTTTAATCCGGTAAAGGAATAGGCCCTAACATATGAATCGTGCTCACAGGCTAAGTACAGTTAGCTTCGTTACAATAGTTGTTTCTCTAAAAAAATATGTCGACACTGCCCTCAAGGGAAAAGCTTTACCTCTGCAGTTGCTGGGAGAAATTATTCATATTCCGCCTCAATTTTGTAGCTTAAATAGAAAATTTTTTCCATACATCTACCGGTGATCAAATTTGGAATGAATGTAAAAATCTCAGACTACGTATTGCACGAGGCACAGCCTTCAAAAATTTGGTAGGGCAACCCAATTCTTTTAGATTTTGCTAATATGTATGTCTGATTGTATAAAATGGTAATTTTTTTATCACGATAACTACTAATTTGCATTATGAAAGGTATTTTATTTAAATAAAAAAACCGTTTCATACTGAGCCTCAGGTTACACCATATTTGAGACTCACGATCGTATCTCGATTTCACAATATCAATTCAAGTAAAAAAATGCGTTTTGTTCTGTCCGATAGTGCTTTTCTAAAATAACATTAATTACAAATATAGTACTAGATTTCTTGACAAATCAGGAAATTTGCAGTTTAATACAAAACTCTATTTTGCAATAATATTGCAAATAGCTGTCAGCATGCATTTCACACCAGGAAACTCAATTTTATCCTAAACTGCCTTGAAACTAGAAATAGTTTTTATTACAGTTCGCGGCTGTTTGTGTGCGAAACTGTCATTTTTTAAACGCTATAGGTAAAATTGAATACTAATTTTACCAGTATCCCATAAAGCACAGTTGATGCAAAAAAATGTCATAATTTTTACAATTATCATCGGTTTCAAGTAGACGGCCCTACTCTTGACAATTCTGACCAGTACACAACAGGTGAAAACTAAGAGTACGGGAACAGTATCACACTCTTTCGTATTCCATCCGGAACGATGCCCCGGCCGAAATAGGCCTTTAACGTTCTGATTTCGGGGGTGGGGGGACTCGCATCATGAAATGTCTTCATTCCAGGGGTGGGGAACGCCTCAAATCAGGGATGTGTCATTCTAAGTACGTTTAAACAGACCTTCTCAGCTATGGAAGACAAAGTTAATTTACGCCGCGCGTTAATTTTCGGTCTTATATTCTAAAACAAGTCTAGTTAAAAATGTTACTGACTCAAAATAGGTGTTGAACATTTTAGGGCTCAGCAATATGGGTCCAGACTAAATGAGTATTGTAAATAGGAAATAGGGCCTACGAGACTTGGGGGCTGTGGTGTACTGGTGTAGTGGTTTACGTATTTAGCGTCGACGCAAACGGCCTGTGTTCAACTCCCGGCGCCTCCCATTCTGTTTATCTTTCAAAAATGGGCCAATCTGTTGCGTTCAACATCAGCACAGTTTCATACCAAAAAGGGCATCATAATTGTAATGGAAAATCTCGCAATACCATTTGGTTTCGTTGCCATAAGTTTCGGTCTGGCTTTTATATAAATCGTTCTTGGCGGTTATACTGATACGTCGATGACATTACGTACGTAAGTGGCAGTTGTCTCAATCAATGACTGACAGAGGAGGGGAGAAGAAAAAGGATTCGTAGCCAGCATATCCACATAAAAAACGCTACCGATACTTGAAGTATTTACAAATTGACGGCCAAAAATGTTTAGCCTGCATTTATTTCCAGTTTCTTCCTCCAAGAAGCTACTGCTTTGCATCTGTTTTGCCTCGCAGTTTGGGCATAAAAGCAATTATGAGTTGTGTGTAATTTTTACAGCTCTACTGACGTATACTTCATAATTTTTCGTTTTTACGGGTGTTGTTATTTTATTTTGCGTTGATTTTAATTCAAATTTGTTTATACTCTAGAAAAAACTCTGGAAATACTTGATGTTAACTTTGGTAAGACGTGACTTAGCATTAGTGTAGATTATAAAAGTTTTTCTACTACACACACGATTTTTATGTGGCAAAATTAAACAAGTTCTACTTATGTTAAACGATGTGATTAAACTTGGGCCTTAAGAACAATACCAATGAAAAAATAACAAATAAGAAATCGTAAAGAAGACATAAAAGAAGAAAACTGGATACTAATACAAATGAAAACTAAGAAAAATACATCATAAATAAGAGCCAAATATGTATATATAAATAAACAGTGCTGATTTCACATGAATAAAAAATATAAGAACATGCAAGAATAACTAATTCGATCAAATTACATTTTTTCATAAGTTAAAGAAGCCAATTAGCAACGCCTTGAAGGCTGTGCTTATTTTTAGCTGCGTCTGTACTTTTTGGCTTCGGCCAAAGTATAACCTTGTTCCTATCGTTCCTATGCTGCGCTCTACGCATGTGTGATAAGTGCAAGTGTGAATCTGGCTTTAGCTTCCCAAATTCTGACTTCGGAGTCCTGGCTATTTGCAAAAATTGCTCACTTAGTCTGGAATTTGTCAAGCAACATCTGCTCTTTAATTCAGGACTGATCTTAAGACTAAACATTCTTTTTCTTATCAATTTTCAGATCCCGACAACAATCACGTCACTTTTGCGTTCTAAAGAGTGTTTTGTGCGAATTTTCACTATTCTTTAGTTAACTACTAATCTTAAGTTCAATACTGATTCGCACTAAAAAGCATTATCTGCATGTACAACACCGGCCAAAATTACCTTCTACAGACTCCGGAGTCGAAGCGGAGTCAGAGTCACTTGATTCCAGAGTCACAATATATTGTTACTATACACACTGTGACGCCAGAATCAAGTGACTTTGACTCCGGAGTCTGCAGCAAGCAATTTTGGTCGGTACTGTAAGTCGATGGCGAAAAATTGTTCCCGCAATTATTTTTCCAAAGTCCAAAACTGAAAAAAAATGTGCTAACATCTTATTACCAGTATAAAGACGTTATGTATGAACCAGGCTTCTGTCACACAGCTGAACAACGTATATATTTTAATTGTGATAAAACTTTATAGTTTTATGGTTTCAGCAAACGTACATATATACCAAATCTCCTTTGCGCTTCCTACTGCCTCCTTCTAATATGCCCATATCTCCATGGATTGCTAAAAAATTAAATTATTTATTCAACCAATATTACGGTAAGGGATATGTTCTGATTTTTGCCCGCAAGGAAAACGTACCGATTTGTGTAAACTGCTATTGTGGCAGTAATTATGGTATCATTTCTTGACACAAAAAATGGGTATTTATTTGCCAAGGACTTTTTCACAACTTGATATTGATGATCTAATACCGGTAATATAGTTCATGAAAAACCCCTAAAAATTTTTAAGTAGAATATGGCGCATTAGGTACTAATTGATCTTAGTAGTAGAACTATAACAGCTCGATCGTTATTTTTATATATGTAGCTAGATTAGATGAAACCTTTAGTTTAATTAGATCAAATTGTTAGCCTAATAGGCTAGTCTTTACTCTTTAAATACCATTCAATCTGCTATTCTAATTTAGACGCGAACAAGAATGGCATTGTCACACATTCCGATTTTCTGCTCATGTCCAAGGTTAGACCACTGTTTTTAGAAGCATTTTTGATACACGCAACCATTGCTTCTACATCACTATGAATTAATACATCAGCGCCACATTGTGTTTCTGTGAACGTCGTGAATCTCAGCGAAGAACTGTTGCCTTCTTTTCTGAACACTGATCTCGATCGTTGATCATTGAACAACATTTAATTTCCACGAAAAAGTAAAACCGTTTGTTTCGGAAAGTGAGCCTAAAGTACGGTTATTGTCTGAGTTTTTTTTTAAACTTCCTAGATAAACGGTAAAATACGGCTTTATACCAAAATTTACAGCTAAAAAACTTTACGACTGAACTATGTTGCTTACTTGATAACTGTTAACTTTTTTCAGCATATGCAAGACTTACGAGGTTGGTCACGTGACGATCCCAGAATCGACAAGGTAGAGGAAAAACTACTGGACTCCTGGAGGGGTCTGAAAAAAGCAGCGGACACTAACAGAGATCAACAGGTTGAGAAAATTTCCAATAATTCATTATTCATAAATAAAATTAAATGAAATGAAATTAAATTAAATAATCACTAAAAATTGACCATGAGCAGCTTTTACTGTACTTCTTTAATTTTACTCAAGAATAACAACTAGTATGAACCGGGCTTTGGCTAGACTTTCCCGGCTCATACTTGTCCTTACGTAATCGGTTTGTCCTTCGGCAGTGACAAAAACTGGCCAATGGAGTAAATTTTTTTGCACGAAGAAAGCTAGCTTCAAATTCCGTTTGCATGCAAAAAAGTAGACGAAACGATTAGGCCAATGCTTCACGCCTGCTAATGATAAGGCTCGATTCATACTTACAGCCGTATGTCCGTTCAGCCGGCAGAATGACGTCACTAGCAGCCTAGAGCAGTGGATCAGCCAGCGCCTGTGACGTCATTATTTCTTCAATTTGTCGGCTAAACAGACACGGCTGTAAGTATGAATCGACCCTAACTGAAAACTGTCCTTGTCCTTGTGGTCTTAAGGACAAGTATGAACCGGGGTTTATAGTTTAGTTTAATGTTGTAGATCAATCTAGCCGAATGGTCTTCGTATTGGGAGAAGACAATCCAGGATATTCAAAACGGCCGCACATTCCCCGAAATCGCTCCCTGGCTGGAATACTACATCGATTTTCTGTTCGAAATGATGGACTGCTCTGGTGAGACCATCTAGAGAATTCATGATACAATAAGACAAAAAATATTACAAATGTAAAAAAAAGTTAAAGTATACTATAGGATGACCACAAGGTGGTACGAATCTTTGACAACTTTAAGACAGTGCACATACATGTATAACATACACATACATGTATGTATAACATTTAAGGTAAATTTCAACTAATTTAAAAATTATATCAGATAATGCTGCGAAAAATCAGGTGATTAGAGGCCTCAGTTCTACTCATTTTCGGCTATTCAGGGTTTTTTTTAAATGAAAGGTGTGTCCAAGTTGTGTCCGGCGAAAAAAATTTGTCCCGTAAGCGTCGAGTGTGTCTGGGTGTCAGTTTGGCCGTTCGAGTCAAGTTAAAAAAACCTTGCTGCTATTCTAGAGTCTCTACCCACTGTTTGGCAGTGAATCTGGTAAACACTAGGTATAATAATTAATAATTTCTTTAACCGCAGCTAAAGTATTTTTTAGGTGATGGTTTCATCGACGAAGCAGAATACGTCAAAATGAGTCGTCACTTTGGATTGCATATGGAAGGAGCCAAAGAGGCCTTTACAAAATTTGGCGCCGAAAAAGTATATCTTAGTTGATGCGTATTTACTTAAAACGTTGGACCAATCCTGCGTCAAACGTTATACATACATGCTAAAATGCGAAGGGCCATTTCATACGAGCACTGCATAGAATGTAATACTGCCTACTGCATTGTATGAATT
>JASANF010016179.1:0-14352 GCA_030248245.1 Trissonchulus sp. WLG1_4
CGGAAAAAATAATTTCAAAATGTCACTGAAAAATGACGAAAAACGAAGGAAAAATTTCCTTCACATTTCCTTTTATTTTCCGTCAAATTTCCTCCAATAACAATTCTCACTTTCCGTCACATTTCAGACACATTTCCGCAACATTTCCGCAATATTTCCTTCATTTTTCCGTCACATTTCCTCCATTTAGTCCAACTTTCCGTCACTTTTCGGCACATATTTTTCCTTCACTTTTCGGTCATATTTCCTTCACTTTTCGGTCATATTTCCTTCACATTTCCTTCACTTTTCTGTCATATTTCCTTCACTTTTCGATCATATTTCATTTATATTTCCTTCACTTTTCCGTCATATTTCCTTCGGTCATGTTTCCGTTATGTATATTTTCTTTTCCTTTTCGGTTATATTTCCTTTCACTTTCCTACATATTTGTGCTAGATTTAGTTGCTTTTCCGTATAATTTTTACAAGTTTTTGCTTCAATTGACGTGTTTTTCGAATTCCTACCGTATTCCCCCATGGTAACGAAAACATTCCAGCCAAGGCGGGGGCCTTTTCCTTCCGTTTTTAGCAGATTCCCCCGTTCCCTCACGTTATCATTAACCTCGACAGTGGTGAGATTGATTGCAGTCTACTTAAAGTGGTAGTTTCATTTGTGAGGTTTTTGCAATTTCAGTGCAAACTTTGCACCCAAAGTACTCGGTTACGAATGAGACCTGAACACAAAAATTTGGCACAGCAATTTAAGGTCAAAATCCGGATCAAGTGCAGTTGGGGGGGGGGGGGGAATAGTGGACCAATTTTTTGGAGTAGAACACCTTGAGGGAAACATTTTTTGTAATAGAACCCCTATCCACAAGTTTGGACTTTCTGAGCTATGCCCCCTTGAAAATTGCATTTTCACTGTTTTTGGAAGTGAACGTAGGCCAAAGTTCGAAGCCAAAAATGGCTGTAATCTTTGTTTTTGGATAGTTTTGAGTGCGTTATGATGTTTTAAGGCATCGTCTAGGCTTAGTTGGCAGGATTCTATAGTCTAAGCTGGCAGGATTTTTTCTGAAAATTTCTATTTTTTATTGCCTAAGCCTGAGCCTAAGCCTAAGTCTGAACCTAAGCCTAAGCCTAAGCCTGATACTAAGCCTAAGCCTAAGCCCCATACTAAGCCTAAGCCTAAGCCCAAGCCTAAATTAAGGCCACGTTTGAATTTGGTCAAAAATTGAACGTTTCTGGCGAATTTGGCCAATTTTTCGGCAGGAACCCGATCAAAGAGCCTTTATTTTGATTCTAAAAAATTGTAACCAATAATCTGACACTATTTTGACACGATTAGAACGGCAAAAACAAGAACTTGCGAAATTGCGAAACGGAAAAAAAACGGAAAAAAACGGAAAAAATTGCGAAAACGTCCCTCACTGACGGTTCAGGTTTCGGGGGGTCGTATCTCAGAAAATCCAGAAAATGAAATAGGGGTTCTTGAAGCAAAAATGCTGCCCCCAAGGTGCTCTACTAAAAAAATAGATCCACTATTCTCCCCCCTACTGCATTTAACCCCAAAATTTCCGATCATGTCTCTCACTTTTTTTTTAAATTTTCAACGGCGGCGGTCTATATAAGTATTTTTGTTTATTTAAAAATACGCCAGAAATTGGAGGCTTCAGGTGACTGGCCAATTTTTCAAAAAGAATAGGGTTATATAATGTGTGTCGACTTGGTTCTAAAAATTTTTAAACATTATTTACACTTCATTTAAGTATCTTGGAACGGCAAAAATACGGGTTTCTGAAAATTTTGCGAAAACGAGCCTCACAAAAGGCTCAAATTTCGGGTTTAGCCACATAGTTTGGCTTCAAATTCAAACTTTGGGCCTACATTCACTTCCAAAAGACACTGAAAATGCTATTTTCAAGATATCATACATACCTCGGAAAATCTAAATTTGTGGACCGGGATTTTATTACAATGTGGGTAAAGGTAAAGTTAAAATTGAAAACAAGGTTGACGTCAACGGTTGAGGTTAAAAATTTGCACAGTACATTAACTTTAGCTGCGAAACAAGATAGACCACTTTTCTCGTCCGAATATTAAGGGTAACCTGAGCTATCACATTGGCTTTAGTCATTGTTTGAGAATACGACTTAGCCTAACTTTAGCTGCAGGTAATTTTGAGAATACGGCCCATGAAGAAAAATTACATCGATGGTGCTGTCTCAGAAATGCAAAAAAACTAACTTGAAAAACAAAGTGCATTTTTTATTTCGACAGATTAAAAGACCGACAAGGCTCAACATGGTCGGCAAATGTCACTAATGCACCTTAAATTGCATGCCATTCATTCCCTCGGCGGCAAAAGCCACCCAAAGTCAACTTAACCCTTCTCTACAGCAGACCAAGTGGCTTTCCTGCTGCAAGGATCATCACATGTTATGTAAACATATAAATTTTAAAATTACAAAACTTAAGCCTGACCCTCAGCTTAAGCTGAAATCCCAACCTCAAGCGTAAACTTGAAAACGTACACGCACACTCACATATGTTGAGCCTTGCATGAAAGAGAGCTCAATACAAATCCCCAACTAATCGCTTAGCTTAGCCCCAACTACCCCCCTCCCACTAAGCCAAACACTAAACAATGTGAATACAAAACCGAAACAATTGCGAAGCAGCTAAGCGAAGTGTACATATGTAAGTACAGTACATAAGTGTATGTGTACATAATGTATGTGAGGAACACTTAGGCCCGTAATCACATACTAAGTGCTGAAAAATAATAGAAAAGTTGCGGAAATTTGGCTGAAATTTGAAGGAAATATGAATGAAACATTAGTGAAAAATAACAGAAAAGTTGTAGAAATTTAGCGGAAATATGACTGGAAATTAAATGAAACATTGCTGAAAAATAACAGAAAAGGTGCGGAAATTTAGCGGAAATGTGACCGAAATTAAGCCAAAATTAAACTGAAAATGTGTAGAAATAAAACCGAAAGTTGAAGGAAAAAAAGCAATAGTTTAGGCAAAATATGTACAAAAAACGCACGAAATGAGTATGAAATTTAAAGGAATACATATTTTAAAATTGGTTCAAATTGCATTTCCTCCATTTTTCCTTCATTTTTCGGTCACTTTTCGAAAAATTTTTTTCCTGTGAACGTCCCTCACTGATCACAGGAAAACCAAAATACTGAATTTCGACTACTTTTTAGTCGAAAATAAGGCGTCTAATTTTCGACTATTTTTAAAAAAAGGCGAAAATTAGACGAAAATAAGGCGTCTAATTTTCGACTATTTTTGAAAACGAAATTCAGTCTAAATTTAGGCGCCTAAATAACGTCTAATTTTCGCCTATTTTAATCCAGTGAAAAATAGGCTAAATTCAGTCGATATTTAGACGACTTTTTTTAGCCTATTTTCAATCGTAACGAAAATACAGGCGAAATGTAGGCGAAAAATAGTCGAAAAATAGGCGTCTAAATTGTGTCTATTTTTTGACTATTTTTAATCGTAACGAAAATAGGCGAAAAATAGTCGAAAAATAGGCGTCTAAATAACGTCTATTTTCAATCGTAACGAAAATAGGCGAAAAATAGTCAAAAAATAAGCGTCTAAATTACGTCTATTTTTCGACTATTTTTAATCGTAACGAAAATAGGCGAAAAATAGGCGTCTAAATTACGTCTATTTTTTGGCTGTTTTTAATCGTAACGAAAATAAAAAGAAAATAGTCTAAAAATAGGCGTCTAAATTACGTTTATTTTTCGACTATTTTTAATCGTAACGAAAATAGTCTAAAAATAGGCGTCTAAATTACGTCTATTTTTTGACTATTGTTGGTCCAGTCGAAAATAGGTGAAAAATGGATGGATATTTTTAGACTGTTTTGATCCAGTTTCAGTTGCCCAATGTTTTCTTCACTTCAGTTTCAGTTTTCTTCAGTGTATTATTACCGAGCCATAATGTTTTGTATTTATCTACATATGTACATGGCATATGTATATGGCACATACTTTTTTGTATTTATTTGCATAAGTGTATATCTACCTATTTATGCGATGTATATATTTTAAATTTAGGCTCATTTTTATGATTTAGCATAGCCTCATTTTTTTACATATCTAATTTATATACATTGTATACACTCACATGTTAGTGTGTAATTTATGTACATGCTAATGCTTAAGGTGGTAGTAACGAATGTGCAGTGTTTTTCAACAGGCTAGTATTCAATAATGAATTAACTTTAGAGCATAATTTTTATATCGTTAGAAAGCGCTACTTTTCTTCTACATTTAAGCAAAGTTTTATTGCACAACTGTGAAAATGATTTGTATGGCACGTGTTAAAACTAGACCAATTTGGCGTTTTTGAGCACTTTCAAATCTGGCCACTTTTTGAAGAGTTTTAACAACAAAAACATACAAAAAATTTCACAAATATTCAAAAGTAAATTATCTAGACCCAAAATGCACGATTTCATAATTTGTCAATTATTAAATGAAATATATGGTTTCAAAGTAAAAACTTTCTATTCACACTCAACTTTCGGGTTCTATATCTGCGCAAAAATATAAGCAATTTGAAAAATTTTAATTTTGGGTCTAGAAAATTTGCAAAAGTTTATTCATGTTCATTTTTGTGTTTATGCGCTGCGCATGCGCTTAGAAAAGTGGCCAAAACTGTTACATTTCCATTCTCCTGTTGTGTAGTTTGGCTTGTTGGCTTGGCTTGCTCCTAAAAATTTTTCACATGATCCCGCTAACTTCATTGGCCATTTTGTGTATATGAATCAATTTTTTACAAACTTTATTTTCAAAAAATACAGTTTGAATCAACTAAATTTTTTCAAAAATTTAAAAATCACTGCACATTCGTTACTACCACCTTAAAGGACCACAGATTTACATTGGGGCATACATGTATGAGGGGGGGATGGGGGAACCCCCCCCCAAAAAAAAAATCGCCGAGCCGGGGGGTAGGGCGCCCAAAATTTGAGCAAAATATAAAAAAATGTCCCTTTTTTGCTAAAATTTTGCAAAATTTAGGGTATTTTTGGACAATCAGGGGGGGGAGGGTCCTAAAAACTTGGCCGGAGAGGCCCCCCCAAAATTTGGACCCCGTTACATGTATGCATGGGGGGTCGGGCGTCCAAGGTGGGGGAGGTATATAAGCACTACCAGCCCCAATAATTTAATTTTCGGGGAGATAAGCTCTTCTCCAGTTTGATTCATCTAGACTGCTCTAAATTTTGAGAACTGGGGGGGTGCGGAGCAACTGTGAGCCACCGCACAGGAAAACCATTTGTTCAAAACTAGTCCAAAACTAGTTCAAAACGCTGACAATTTTGGACTAGTTTTGAACGTGCGCGTTTTATTCAAAACCAGTTCAAAAGTTTTTGAACTCGTTTTGAACAAATTCGGCAGCCAGCGTGCAGATTTTAAACTCGTTTTGAACGTTCAAAACGGGTTCAAAATTAGTTGAAGGCCGTGGTTACATTGAGCTTTTTTTCAGCTGCTCGAGCAGCTGAAAAAATGCTGCAGCTTTTTTCGACGTTTCCGGCATTTTTTCAGCTGCTCGAGCAGCTGGAAAAAAGCTGGAGCAGCTGAAAAAAAGCCGGAGCAGCTGAAAAAATGCGGGAACTGCAGCGTTGTCATAGAAACGGAGCAGCTAGTCTATAGTGACCGCCATACTTATCCGCTTTTTTTCAGCTGCTCCAGCATTTTTTCAGCTGCTCCAGCTTTTTTCCAGCTGCTCGAGCAGCTGAAAAAAAGCTGCAGCTTTTTTCAGCTGCTCGAGCAGCTGAAAAAAAGCTCAATGTAAACACGGCCTAAAATGTGTTAGACTATTTTTGAACTAATTTTGAACATTTTTTCTAGCTGCTGCATTAGTGTTCTATGTTTTCTTTATTGCTGCATGAGTGTTCTATGTTTTATCCATTGCTGTGTAACGGTTACATACATTCAAGTTCTTTTTATTTTACTGTTGTATTATTATTATCTGATCGAAGTAAGTAAGTCATTCATTCATTCATTCATTCATTCATTCATTATTTTACCACTTTGTTTCAGGATAGGTTGCGTGTTGCGTCGAGTCTTGTATTGCATATATAATTTGTGTATATTATTGTAACGATTATATGAAGTACAACTCGACACATCAGCAAGCAGCCATTTACTAATGTACCAAAGTAAGAGCCCACACAAAAACAGGTGACCAAAACAACAGGCCATTCATCAACCACCGGAAGTAATCATTCTAATTGTAGAATCACTACGAACAAACATATATACGTACGTATTTTGCATTCAAGTAGGTACTACAAGTATGTAGATACTATTGTTTCGGTTACAGATTCCTTCCCCCTTTAGAGGATCAGTCTATACTCAATTAAGCTACATATGTATGCTCGTTCGTAGGGGCCGTACAAACATGGCCAAATCATTATCGATTGATTTCACTGGCGTGCGAGCCAGTGCAAACAGTTCAGTGCAAAACACTCTGATTTCGAAGCCGAGAACTTTCCGTGGCGTGTGTGCCATTACATAGTTTCCAGTAGCGAAAATACAATGGCGCGTGTGCCAGTACCAGTCGTATTACGAAGGCGCGTGTGCCAGTAATGTCTGTAGGTCCAAACACATCGTATATACGTACTTTGGCCAGTAAGCCCTAAAAACAAACAATCCGTAATTTACAAATGGCGTGTGGGCCAAACATTGTACATACGTAGGCTAGTAACCCATAAAAAACAAACTCAGTGATTTACAAATGGCGTGTGGGCCAAACATTGTAAATACGTAGGCCAGTAAGCCTTAAAAACAAACTTTCCGTGATTTACAGATGGCGTGTGGGCCAGTAGCGTTTGATGTACAAACACAACGTTTTCACATTACGTGGGCCCGTAAGCCCGAATAAGAAAAAACAGTCAAATTTAAATTTAACGCACAAACTAAAAAATTACGCGGCATATTAGCATTATAATTATAATTAGCATAATTTCAGAGGTTGATTACCTAGAGCAAGCATTTACTCAGTCCCTGATTTACAAATACATAGGCGAGGTAGCCTTTTCAAACTAGCAACGCAAATTTTACATAAACGCAACGTACACGTAAGACAAAATACAATAATTACTTTGACGTACCTACATTAGAGAGAGGTCACTGCACTTCTTCAGAATCGCATCAGCTACAATATTCCCACCCTTCTCATTAAGATGAAGGTCTATGCTATTATTTCTAAGCCGAAAAAATTCTGAACTTTTAAGCTGATAATACAATTCAATTGGAGATATTTTGCACCTAGCAAAGATTGTCACTCTAGCACACTGCTTTGCCTCAAACAATCCCATTTGTAGCATTGAAACTACCATTAAATCTAATAATTTTCTACACACTAAGACTAAATATAATGGGCTGAGTAACTGCGCAATATGTTTTTCTAAAGCTGCTGAAGTTCTTGACTAGTTTAGTTCTTGACTAAGTTTCACTAACATTTTAAGTGTTTCACTAACTTTTAAGAAAAAAGTTAGTGTTAGTGTTAGGTTGTGAATTCTAGCCAAAATGTCCAATACATTGGGGGAAATTGGTGAAATTAAACCGATAGACCGATAGACGTGCCCACGGCTAAAACTGTCATCAGACGCTACGTTACCCGGAAGTGGTTCACTAGCGCAGTCACCCCCGCTGGCAATCTATGGCCCCAATGGCCCAGTGCCACCCCAAACGGAAGCTGGGCTCCCAAGGGCCGACCGGGTCCTACTTAGCAGGCTGCGGACCGGGAAATCCTGGCTGCTTGGGGCATACCGCAACACCATCGACCCAATTAACCACCCAAGCCGAAACTGTCACAGGTGCCATATGGGGGAACCAGAAGACCTGTAACATGTGATTATTCGGTGCCCAGCCCTAACCCCCTACCGTCTCCCAAGCTGGGTCCATCCCCTAACATCTCTGTGTTTAGAGACTGTCCACTAGCGGTCCTACAGTTCGTGAGGGATACTCGGCTACTAACCCGGCGAATATAATACCCAATCCTGATCGGCTGCCGGATAAAATAAATGTATTGCATATCTACTATATTAAATACAGCTGTAATCATAAATGTGTCGATTTTTAAGTTAATAGTAAATTGTGAATCCTCTCATTAGCAGCCAAATGTTGAAAAACAAACCTATCAATTTTCACAAAAATTAACCGATCTCGGAGGTTAAAATGGGTCTAGACCTGGTGTGGTAAAAATGTAATGCTGTTGTAACATACATGGGCAAGGTGGTTAAACTGAACCCGGGAAAACTAAAATTTTTTTGCGCGGTCCCTTCACCCAAGGCGAAAGGGTCCGTTGTGAAATGTTGTTTGTAGTCATTTAATCTAAACAAATTCACTGTCAGTGGCCCACCCACAAAAAAGTTTCAGGGAGAATGACTTTCTGAGTTTTTGTGATGGGTTAAAATGCACTTTTTAGTAATATTAACACTTAAATTTGCGTTGCAAACTCAAGACCACTGAGTCACCGGCTGCAGGGGTCTGGGGGCGGCAGCCCCCAGAAAAAGATTGGAGATTTTTTCAATTTTTAGGCCGAATTTGGTCAACTAGAAACGTATCAGAAATTTTTTCCGACCAGAAAATTATAACGATAAATGGCAACGTCACATCAGAGAGTGCATTACACATGAACACAGCATGATGTACTTGTGCATACATACCATAGGCTTTGACGAAAGATGATAACAAGGAATAGTTATAAGCCATAAAGTTGCAGGGGTCTGGGGGCGGCAGTTCCCAGAAAAAAATTGAGAATTTTTTGATTTTTAAGCCAAATTTGGTCAACTGGAGGCGTATCGGAATTTTTTTTCGGCCGAGCAATAAAAACCAAAGGGAGGACCGCGCAATCAATTATCTAGAGTTAGACTGCGCACTCATTAGGAATGCGCAGTCACTTAAGAGTTGGACTGCGCGGACTATTTGTAGTTTTTGACTGCGCGGTCCAACTCTTATTAGCTGCGCAATAATACTGACGGCGCAGTGCGGAGTGCAACTCTAGTTTGACTGCGCCCGCGCAGACTATTTGGACTGCGCAATCCAACTATTAATTAGCTGCGCAATCTTACTGACTGCGCAGTTTAACTCTAGTGTGACTGTCAATCAATCTAGAGTTAGACTGCGCAGTCATTTGGATTTCGCAGTCAATTAATAGTTAGACTGAGCAGACTATTTGGACTGCGCAATCAATCTACAGTTAGACTGCGCAGTCAACTTTCACGTCAGTTATGCGCGCGGTCCTTATAGTTACTCAGAGCAGCCCTCGCTCCGCTTGGACTGCGCGGTCCAAATTCGACCGCTGCGCGGTCGCGCGGTCCACCCGGGAAAATCCCGGGTGAATCCCGGGTCCTGACCATGTATGTGTTGTAAACCGGGCTTGAAGCTAGGGTACTACTCAAGCTCAATTCTCGGAAGTCTAAAGACCGATTCACACGCTGCGCTTTTCCTGCAATTCTGCCGCAGCGTTTTTGCCGCTGCGGCAAAACGCAGCTTGCCGCAAGCAAAACGCAATGTCTGAACAGACGCAGCATTTTTAGTGCGGAATGCCTGCGTCTTGAATTTGCCGCAGCGTTTTAAACGCCAGACTGCAATTCGACCTGCGATTTCATTGCGTTTTGATGCTACGTTTGTGTTGGTTTAAACAATTTTTGCTCAGCACTGTCATTTTTTTGAAACAGTGAAGACGCAGAAAACTGACCTGCGAGACGCACTAAGTCCGCAAGGCTTGTTCAGACGGTGCGTTTCGCTTGCGACACCCTGCGGCTTGCGTTTTGCCTCAGAATCGCAGCGGCAAAAACGCACCGTGTGAATCGGCCTTTAGTTGAACTCTTAACTCGTTTAGTGGCGCTTCGTGCCCGATTACAAAACGTGTCAACGTTAGTTACACGTCGTAAGTTCTAAAAGTACTTATCAGCACTGAACGGCAATTAAGGTGGTAGTGTCGCCAAAGCAGTTTTGCTCATAGGCTGCAAAATGAGAACTTTTTGCTTTGAATTTGTACGTTCACTGAGAAACTACTGAAATGCCATATTGTGTCAAATAAATACTGCCAGACATTAGACTACCAATATCTACCAATATTTTTTACCAATCACCATTTGTGAGCCAGACATCACACAATAGAGACATAAAAGTTCAAAAAATCAAGCCAGATATCAGATTGGCCAGCTTGTGAAGTATATGTAATGTTCTTACGCACAATTTTTTGCCACAAATAAGAAAAATGAAAAATGAAGGTTCGATTTTCTTTTGATTTCAAAATAAGTGTCTAATTTTTTTACAATTTATCATTATTCCTGTGAGTACTTTACAGGTTACGCACAGTTTCACAGTTCAAACAGGCATTACTGCACAACCACTCAAGCAATTTGCACTAAATTTTGTGTGCATAAACTAGAGCATATGTGCTTTTACTTTGTGTAAAGAATCTAAACAAAAAGTTTTTAATTGTGATGAAACTATCGAATGTGTATAGGTTTTCAAAACGTCATTTTTTCGTCTTTGCGACTTCACTGCTAACTGTATGCTGCATCATTTTTTCTGCAACTTGGCAAATATATTTGCCTTGAAACATATTTTTAGAATATATAAAGAACATTGGCCTATCTTTTACTGAAAATGTTTTATAGTCGCGCAAAATCGACAGCTTTCGCGACACTACCCCCTTAAGGGGGCGTTCCGGTAATCGGGGGTTACATCGAAAATTGGCAAAAAAGTTGGCAAATGTCAAACTTTACTATACATATATGTAGTATGGCACAAAAGAACACTGAAAGCAAAATTTCAAATCACGTAATCACGTCACGTGACTCCCAGAGCACCAAAGGTGAGTGAATTTTTGGCAAACGATAACTCTGCTTATGCTTTGCGTATACTCACACTTTATATACCAAAATGTAGCTTATGTGCTTCTCTAGTTGAACATTGTTTTGGTTTCTAACATTTATGTCGGGTTTAGATAAAAATGTCATTATGTGTTTTCGAAGTCGAACTTTGAGCAATAAAATTCATATAAATAAACTTCTAAGCTTTATTTTAAAAAACAAAAAAAAATTGTTCAACTGCTCAGAGCCTAAGGCTATAATTGTGCAAAATTTTGTAGAAAAATATCTTACCAGCATTTTATAATCGAATGCCGAAGAATTGGTTTTGTATTCACACAGCCTATATTTGAGTCTGTTGCTTCTGAAAATGGTTTCTTGTGCAATTTTTTTGCACAGAACGTAATAAAATTTTTTTAATTTTTCATTACGACTAATAAAATTTACGTACCATCTGTTTGGAAAACCTCAAAAAGCGTTGATGCACTGGCTTACTTGCTGAATTTGTGTATAAGTCGAATAAAATCAGGGGCCGTATTCTCAAAATTACCTGCAGGTAAAGTTAGGCTAACTTTACCCACAGGTAAAGTGAAGGTAAAGTCGTATTCTCAAACAATGCTTAAAGCCAATGTGATAGCTAAGGTTACCCTTAAGATATGGTCCTGAAAAGTGCTTTATCTTGTTTCGCAGCTAAAGTTAATGCGCAAATTTTTAACCTCAACCGTCGACGAACGAAACGAACGAAAACGAAAAAGTTTATTTAGGAGTTACACAATATGGAGTATACGGTAAATATAATAAACATATAAGTATCAAGAAAACCAAACAAAAAACCAAACTTGCATATGCACTATATAAGAAAAACAGATAACGACAAATTCAGAAACTATTTAGCTAAATACTTTCAAAAATTGGCGTAGATTTTCACAATAACTGTGTAAACGGATTCTGAAAGTGTTTACGTTTTTGCTTGTAACAATATTCTCTGGCAACGAATTCCACGGAGGGACAACTCTGCAGGCAAAAGAGTGGAGTTTGACTAACTTATTCCATTTAGGTAACTGTAGTTTCAAACTATTACCTCTAGTATTGGTGTAATGAGCAAACTTAAAAATAGATTCCATTTCAATTATAGTATAACCATTAATAATTTTATAAACCAAAACCAGGTCTTTTAATAGACGTCTCAATTCCAAAGAGTCTAGACCTAAGATTTCAAGTCTTTTATCATAAGTTAGATCCTTCATATAACTAAAACATTTTGTAAATTCGCGTTGGACTTTTTCAATCATTTGAATATCTCGTAAGTATCCAGGTGACCAGGCTTCAGAAGCATATTCCACCAACGGTCTAATATACATGGTATACAATAGCAATTTTGTATTAACATGTCGTGAAACAGTAGCAGTTAATAACCTCCTTAGAACATTTAAGGCTTTCTTAGTGATAACAGCACAATGCTCTGAAAACTTTAGATTGTAAGATATTAGTACTCCTAAATCCTTAGCACTAATAACCGATTCTAGATTGCAGTCATTTAAATAGTAGGTATGTCAAGAGTTTGAATTTCCAATGTGCAAAACTTGACATTTTTGAAGTGAAAAAGACAGTAAAAAGTCCTTCGCCCAATTTTCTAGATGGTATAGAGCATCCTGTAATGGTAAAACTGGACCAGAGCAAAACGATGAGAAAAAACTTAAAATCATCGGCAAAACCCAGCAAGGAGCAATTTCGAACACAGGGTACATCGGATACATATAACAAAAACAGTATGGGGCCACACACGGAACCTTGCGGTACCCCACTATTTACATGTGACCAATCTGAAAAACAGTCATTAATTTTTACCTTTTGTCTTCTATTACAAATAAAAGAACTAATCAACTTAACTACATAGTTTGGAAAACCAAGCTGTAGTAATTTCTGTATCAGTTTATAATGTAGTACCGAGTTAAAAGCCTTTTGAAAATCAATATAGGCTACATCGACAGGTATATTAGAATCAAGGCTTGAGGACCATTGGTTTAAAGCCGTAATCAAATTTGTAACAGTTGATCTGCCTTTGAGAAAACCATGTTGCTCATTGGGAAAGAGGTTTTTATTTAGCGCAAGGGTTTTTGTTTGCTGCATTAAGAAACGATCTAAAGGTTTTACTGCACCACAGGTAATGCTAATATCCCTGTAATTTTTAACATTAGACTTTGCCCCCTTTCCCTTAAATATAGGTACAGCAATAGCATCACACCAATCTCTCGGTATTGTAGACGCATGACAAGCAAAATCAATAATAAAGTGAATTGGAAAAGACAGTTCAGCAGCTAAACGTCTATAGAAAAGATAGGGTATGTCGTCAGGACCAGTAACCATTGTATCTCCTAAGCTACGTAGTGATTCATAAACAGATAATATATCAGGGGCTCTACTGCTGATGGCGTCATTTCCATTTCCATTGTTAAACATACTTTCAACAGTATCACTATCATGATAATTTACAAAAACAGACCCAAAATACTCATTTAAGGTGGTAGTTACGTTTTCGACAGTTTTTATAACGTGCTATAACTTTTGATTGACTCAATGAATTCTGTTTCACGTTAAAGTACTTGACTGAAATTACACCTATGCACATTATTTAGCTTAAATCTGTAACAAGCTAGTCTGCAGACACTGTTAAAGTAGTCAAATTTCGTGAATTTTTGCATTTTTCATGTTTTGCTTGTAAAATTGACAGTGTAATTCCAAATAGTTTCATTCTTTACACCAACATAGCCAATAACAGGGTGAATTTTAATGCTAAGTTTGGTGCATTTACATGATGCAGAAAAGAAGTTACGGACCTTCAATTTTGAATTTTTTCGACTTTTGAAAAATATACAAATTTTTGAATCTAATTTTTTCACGAAATGGGCTAAATTAATACAAATAAAAAAATTGACACATCAGAAATTGTCTAAAAAACATGTAAAATAACGTATAAAAAGATTACAACATTGAGACTTGAGATTTAGTCCACTGAAGTACATTTTTACAGATTTCTGTGAATGAAATTGATGTAACGCAAAGTTTAAGTCAACAAAATTTTTGAAATTTTAGTATAAAGTAGACACATATGTGTGCCAATTTATCCAAAATTTTGAACAAAATCCCTTTAGTAGTTGTCAAGTTTTGCGGACTTTTGTGTAATGCACTTTAGTTCAAAAAGAAATGTTGCATAAATGTGACGTAATCTCAAAAAGTGAAAAGCGGAAGGATAAGTTCTGGCATCTAAATTGAAGGGCTTTGACATGCCCGTGTGTCATTTTTTTCTTTTTCAATAAACGGCCTTTTTGACTAGCTAATACTTTGGATTAGCTAAACATAAAATTTACGAAAAATTGTCATAACTGGCTGAAAAATATTTTCTGTGAAAATTAAAAATGATTGTTGCAAGCTATTTTAGCAAGCATTAAATATTTCCTAAATTAATATGCGTACTATAAATTATTGATTGAAAAATAATCGTAAGTT
>JASANF010016180.1:0-13421 GCA_030248245.1 Trissonchulus sp. WLG1_4
GCGACTGATCACCTCTTTGCTCGGACCTGTTTAAGCTCACCGCTTAACTTCACAATTATATAGACCATTATACACTTACATGCAAAAAATTGTATTTCGGACACAAGTTTTCATTGTGTTATACAAATATACTTATTTTGCTACACATCTGCTCTTACTGACGACATATTTTTCTTGATAATTTGACAAATTGATGACCATAAGACGTGAAATTTTGCACAAACAATCTAAATACTAATGCACATACGCTTGTAAAAAATTGTCTTCGAATAGTTCGTAAACTTAAAGTTATCTTTCTTTTTATAAGCTTACTACATCCGAATCAGTTGTTTCAAGCTAAACTCTATGAATTATTGGTAATTTTACAAAAACTTTTTATATGAACATTATAGGAGCCTTTGTATAGTTCCATCCTGATAATAATTGTAAAACTATGGCACCGGTCAGTAAAATGTTGACAACTTTATTTATAATAATATCCATAATACAGGCCACAGTTTAGTCATAGGCCAAGTTTTTTCCTGCTATCTCCAAAAATCAAGTTATATAAAATTACACAATCACTAGTATCAAAATCAAAATTACAACCATTAGTTCCAAAAATATATACGATGAACCCCGGGTGCGAAAACTGTGGGAATTTACATGTAATTTTTCACTTTTACTACCATCCGTAATTGAATGACTTCCGGACGGACGGATTTTACGGACTGACTTTTTAATTTTGGACTAACGTATTTTTTCTATAGTCGACATCATCAATAGTCAGATATTTTCCATAAAACACAGGTATTGTTACCTATGCTGTAAAAACCAGTGCACTACTGTGGAATAATTCGGAGTCAGACTACGCGTATATCATATGACAATTATGGTCCAGCATCCCTCTCTCACATCCTAATGATGTTTCTATTTTCCGTGAACGCTAATCACATCTATTCTTTGATAGGTTTATTCTTTATAAAGCTTAGGTTTAGGCGAAGGCTTTGTTTTGGACTTATAAAGCCATGACCAGGAAATACTTTGCCAGTTAGGACTAGGGCTGGGCACGGTTAAATCACTATTGGTGTACACGGTTAGTTTCGAAGATTACTAACAGCGTGTACACGCTAAGTAACAGTTACTGCTATTATCCGCGTGTACACGCTAAGTATCCGTGTAACCGTTTACACGGATATTAGCCGTGTAAACGGTTACACGGTTACTAATGGTTACACGGTTACTAAACGGTTACACGGTTACTAAACGGTTACACGGTTACTAACCAGTTACATGGTTACAAGTAACAAGAAGAGAAAAGGATTCTTTACTAAACACCATCAGCCCAAAGGAATGACCAGGGAAGATCGAACCACCCATCTCTAGATCTGCAGACCAGCAAGCTACCATTTGAGCTACTGGGACAATGCTGAGCTGTCAGTATAAATGCCTTTATATGTCTTGAAGAATATAGCTTGCACATGCATGCGTATATACATTATACACAGGCAAATCACTTGCGCACAGTTGTAGGCTAATTTGCATAAATCCAGCAGCCAAACAAACATTTTTCTTAACGGGGTCGGAAACTGGATAGTGTAACCGGTTACAATATCCGTTTAGAGTAACCGTTTACACTGTCCGTTTAGAGTAACCGGTTACACTAGGTATCCGTTAGGAAACGGTTACAGTATCCGCGGTTACTGTGTCTTAAAGTGTACACGCTGTAACCGCGGATAGTGATCCCTAGCCGTGTACATGCTAAGCTTAGCGTGTACACGGTTACACGCGTGTACACGGTTCGTACCGTGTAACAGTGCCCAGCCCTAGTTAGGACGTTATCCTAAAAAATATTACTAGCACCCAGCATTTTTCTTGCACTTATTTAGCCCTATACAAGCAGCTTATTTTGTAAATGTTCCATGCTGGAACACTAGATCCTGGTCCAGACTCCAGTCTATTTTTACTTATACGGAGGGATCTGCGAGTAACTTAGTAACCACTACCGACTGGCCACTGGTATGCTTTCACTAACACGCAAATCAAGTAGACTCAATACAATCTATTTATTAATCCATTACAAGTTTTTATTTCAATACGCAAGCAAAATAAAAGCAACAGTGAGGAACAAGACATAAAACATTATATACAAGAATGACACACAATGACGCAAAAAGTCCAAACACTTTTATAATCCTATAGTTGTCAAATAAAAGTAGCACTAACAGCGTCGGTGTGACACACTTTAGAACATAATCGTTAGAGAATGAAAATTTTTTTAAATTTCTCAAAAGTTGTAAAATAATTTTTCTCAAATTGTGCAGTGCAAAAATATCACCAAAAACCTTTGTAAAATTAATGTTTTTTTGGCTCCGAGCTGTGACAGGACGTGACAGGGGGGGCAGGCCTGCAAAATAAAAAACACAAGAAAATAATTACGCACGTAGGGGCATCACAAACATTTTTTTATAGACAGAGGGGCGAGGTTCCCATTTTTTGGTCTTTTGGTCCTCCTCCCACTCCCACTTTTGTAAGCATCGTATAATAGGGTGGAATTGAAATTTACAATTGCCCCCCATAATTATCTGATCACCCTCCCCCCACAGTTTAAAACCGAGAAATTTCAGACTATAAGGGTGATTTACTACAAACAAAGCTAAAGGGGTGCACTGTTTTCCAAAACGCTAAGTTTCTAGACTAAATAAACTTTTTCGTTACAGAACACCCCATAAGGTTAAAATTAGGCTCCCCCTTCCCTTCCACTTTTTCTCAGCCCAAAAAAACTCCCCTTAAATTTATTCACCTTCGTCCGTAGCTTCAACTTCTACCTCAACGTCTTTTCCCAGCCAATCCTCAGGCACGGATTTGCTGACAAAAATGGTCACCAACTGCGGGTCAATATCAAAATACTGGTCCAAGCCATTGGCCAGCCGATAGGTCACGTGACCCTTGGGCCCAGAGTCCGGGTCTATGGCCAGCACCCGAGACACATTGACGCCAGGGGCCGCCTCCGATGACACATTGACGTAGTGTGGCGTAGTAGGGCTCATTGACAAACAGTGGCCGATTGTCATTCACGTCCTGAATGGTCACACGCACGATGGCATGGGCCAGACGGGCCGGCGTCCCCAGTGGGCCTGGGCCGGTCCGGGCCTGAACCACTAGCGTCTGCACGCTCCCTGTTTCACGGTCCAGAGGCCGGCCAGTGGTCTGCAGGATGCCCGAGGCCGGCCAGTGGTCTGCAGGATGCCCGAGGCCGGCCAGTGGTCTGCAGGATGCCCGAGCCCGGCCCAAGGCCGAACCACGGATTGGGCTCATTCAGCAGGCGATAGTGAATGTGTTGACCAAAGTCCAAAGTGGGAGCCATAGACAGGCAGCAAGAGTATATCCTGCCGTTCGGCATAGTTTTCCAGCTCGCTGACGTCGAACACCCGTTGGGCAAAGTGGGGGCCGGAGTCCGGGGCCGGCTCCAGGCGAACCTCTAGGCCGGCCTCGGCCACATGAATCCCGGAATCCAGGCTTGGCCACGGACAGAAGGCCGGTGATCGAGTCCAGGGAGAACAGATCTTGGTCATTGCCTGAAACAGCAACCAAATTATTTTAATAAGCACCAGTGGCGTACCCAGAACAAAATTTCTAAGGGGGGGAATGACTTTTCTATCTTTTGTAATGGTTTGAAATGCACTTTTTAGCAATTATTGTAACCCTTAAATTAGCATCACAAACGCAAGACCACTAAGCCACAATTTGGAGGGGTCTAAGGGCAGCTGCCCCCAGGGAAAAAATTGAAATAGAATCAGAACTTTTTTCGGCCGGTCAGTCAAATGGGGGCGTCTCCCACCCCCCTCCCCTGGGTACGCTTTCGATAAGCAGTCTTTGTGGTAGGCAGTATTTAAGTACGCAACATACGTAATAAGTACCTTAATGAAGTACTGTACTCACATGATATTATACAAATGATCCTGAATAAACGAATAAGCATGAATAGCAAAATATATTAAAAAACGAGTGAATATAAATATATTTTTACTTTCCAGCTTAATACAGTGCAAACAAAAATTCCCTTTTTCAATAACATGTTAATTAATAATGCTTAAGTAGCTAAAATATGCAAATAAGATGAGATACTACGAAAATAACTGACTAATTAATTAAGGTGATAAAACATTACAATCGTAGCAGTGGTAGTGTAGTGTATGTAACGGGCACACTAAAGAGTTTAACTTTAACGTTAGTATATAGTATATACGTAAATTAATTACAGCTCATTTAATTAACAAACGTCTGTTGAAATTCACGTTTCTTTCTTAATGTATTTTTGATAACAATAATTCATTTATTACTTCTGCGTAAGCGGCCTTAGCTTAGCCAGTCATTATTGCGCAAGCGTAATGTTGCGCAATAATGGTGACATATTGAGTCAGCCTGACTCAGCTGGGTGTATATAAGTGAGGTGAAATTAGGCCACAGTCAGTCCGCTCGACTCACAGCTGCAAGTAGCAAGCTCCGCTAAAGTGCAGCCTGGACGACCTGTGGCAAAAATTTGCCAAGGGTTTGCAGAATAGGGGAAACAAGCGGCTTGGACATAGCCGAAGTGTGTAGTCAGTCTAGAGTTAAGGCTGTAACTCAGCTGAGATTACTGAGCATCTGACCGAGAAAGCGGGACTGGGGGAAAGCCAGTGTCCGTATGTTAACCGTGCATTTATGCTGCTTATTTTAATAAACTCAATTATATACTTCGTGTGTTGATCATTCTTAGTCTAGTCGTAGCGTCGTGTAGTTTAAGTCAAGTGGAAGTAGCTTAGGTCAGTGATAAGTCAAGTAGAGCGAGTTCAGTTACTTGATTGCCCATTAGATTAGGCGTCGACAGAGCTGTTGGCGCACTCGAGGCTGCAGTTAAAACAGGAACCTGCCTGTTTCATTGTAACTCAGCAGCCGGTTACATGTAGTAGTAGTAGCAAGCTACTATAAATGCGTCTAAACATGCAAACGAATAATATGCAAATGAGCCCGCCATACCGGTGTGTATTTGATAGGTGACGCGTCCATAGTGCCCGCTGTCTCCGTCCACGGCCAGCACCTGCGTCACCACGCTGCCCACGCCCACCGTCTCCACCACGCGCGCCGAGTAGATACAGTCGCTGCGTGAAGCGGTCGTCGACTCTGGTCGTTCGCGTCAGTCACCTAAAAACAGTTCAGTCACTGACCTCTAGCTAGACACACTCTTAGCTCAGTCTTGCTAAACGCCATACATGTATGAGGGGGGGTTGGGGGGACCGTCTCCAAATCGAGGGGTCGGAGCCGGCGGGGGAGAGGGTCCCCAGAATTTAGGGCATAATTTAGTAAAAATGGAGTTTTTTTTAAAACATTTTACAAAATTGCAAAATTTGGGGTATTTTAGGGCGATCAGACGGGGAGGGTCCCCAAAAGTTTGACTCATTTACATGAATGCTAAACGCAGTCTAAGGGCACAACGTTTCTAACCTATGTGAATACGTGGACAATTTTTTGTTACGCTGTTCTTAATTATTGAAATAACATGCCTTCGACTGGTTTCAACGTTCGACTGTCGGACTAGAGGGGATGGGATCTAAAGGACCATTCTTTTACCGGCTTAAAAGGACTGGACTTTTTTTAGTCCGAATTGTAAAAACGAATATCGAACTAAAACTAGTTAAAATAAGTCAGCTGAATAATTTGTCTTGACCCATTTCGCAATTACTAGTGGCCTAAACGAACTATGGGGCTGCAGCTAGACAAAATTAAAGGAGACAAATTTAGACGGACGAGACAAAATCTCAGAGGTCACGATAACTTAGCTGCAATTAGTTGCCACCTATGTATATATATATATATATATATATAATTTTTTTTTTTTATATATATATATATATATATATATATATATATATATATATATATGTATATATCAGGGGCAGGGCGCCATAGGTCTGTCGGCCTAGAAAAAGTTAAAATTTGGCACATCAATGCAGCTTCTTGTCTTCGAGCGGTCGCAAAATTCGATTTTGAGCAAATAGATATATAGTATTTAAAAAATGTAGTCAAATTAACGTTTTTCAAAAATGGCGATTTTCATGTTTCTCAATATATCAATCATATCCATCAAAATGACATTTTGCGGCATACAGAAGCGGCAGCCGAGGATGGTGTTTATGCACCGTTTCTAACGTAATAAGCGTAAAAATCTATTTTCAATGCATTTAAACTCTGAAAAAATGCATATTTGAGCAGAAGTCATTTTTGCCGAAAAGGGCCAATTTTTGAAGTAAGATTGTGAGTCACATGGGTGTCACAGAAACGGTTTTAAGTCCATACTGCAGCCTAAGAGTTGTAGAACACGATGAAATTGAGTTTACACTCATTGCTAATAAAACTACCGAAAAAACTGGTAGGTTTTTTTCCCCCGCATTAGGGTTTTTTCCCCGCATAGGTTTTTTTCCCCGGACGTTTCGAGGCTTATTACTCTGAAACGTGAGTCGTTAGAATCCATTTTATTAGTGCAACAGTTAGGCGAAAGATGGCCGTTATAACAGCCGCGAGCAATAATGGATCCGATATATGTGGCGCACAGGACGACCCGAAAAGTTGAAAATAGGGTTTTTTTCCCGCACGACTATACACGCGTGTATGTATGTATGTATGTATATGTATATATAGGCTTTAAAATAATAAGGAATAGTAAGCTATAAAATTGCAGCGGTCTGGGGGCGGCAGCCCCAAGCCAAAAATTTTTTTTAGATAGATAAGATAATTTTTTGATAGATAGGCAAAATTTGGTCAATTGAAGAGGTATCAGATTTTTTTCGGCCGGGTGATAAATCAAAAGGAGGACCCTTGTGTACAATATCACTTGGGAAAAATTTCGGAGAGGCGGCGGCCGCACCGACACCCCCCCTAAATCCGCCCCTGGCCCATAACATATATGTAAAAATACAGGGGCGTAGGGGGCGTAGCTATGATTTTGAAACGGGGGGGGCGCACCTTGTCCACTTTTTTGCGCACTCAGTAATAGCATTTTTTATGTTTAAGTCAAGTTTTCAGCGATTATGAACATTTTTTTATTCTAGGGTTGGGCGCTATCGCGCCAACCCTGATTAAACGCAAGACGCAATTACGACGCACTAAACGCAAGCCATAGGCTGCAGGGGTCTGTGGGCGGCAGCCCCCCCCCCCCCAAAAAAAAGATATTTTATCAATTTTCAGGCCGAATTTGGCTCACAGAGACGTATCAGAAAGGAAATTTTAAACAAAAGATGGGAACGTCTGACGTCACATAGGACAGTGTAATACATGGGCAAGGTGGTTAAAATGAACCCGGGAAAACTAACAAATTCTTGCGCGGTCCCTTCACCCCAGGCGAAAAAGTCCATTGCAAAATGTATATAGTTAGTAGTCATTTAATTTAAATAAATTCACTGTCAGTGGCCCAGTCAGAAACGTTTCAGGGACGACGACTTGGTGAGTTTTTGTGATCGGTTAAAATGCCCTTTTTAGTAATTTTAACATTTAAATTCAATAAATTCACATTTACAACCCAAGATCACTGGGTCACAGGCTGCAGGAGTCTGGGGGCAGCTGCCCCCGGAGATTTTTTTCAATTTTTAGGCCGAATTTGGTTAACTGGAGACGTATCAAAATTTTTCCGAAAGTAAGAACAAAAGATGGGAACGTCACATCGGACAGTATATATATTCCACAAGTAAATTCATCATAATGTACTCTTGTAGAAATGCATAAGCTTTGATGTTGATGAAAACTAATAACAACGAATAGTAAGCCAGAGTTGCAGAGGTCTGGGGGCGGCAACCCCCAGAAAAAGATTGGAGATTTTTTAATTCTTAGGCCGAATTTGGTCAACTGGAGACGTATTAGAAATTTTTTCCGACCAGAAAATTATAACAATAAATGGCAACTTTACATCAGACATTGCATTACACATGAACACAGCATGATACTTGTGCATACATACCTTAGGCTTTGATGCAAGATGATAACAAGGAATAGTAAGCCATAGAGTTGCAGGGGTATGGGGGCGCAGAGCGCAGTCCCTAGAAAAATATTGAGAATTTTTGCTTTAAGCCAAATTTGGTCAATTGGAGACGTATCGGAAATTTTTTTCGGCCGGGTAATAAAAACCAAAGGGGGCACCGCGCAAGCAATCTAGAGTTAGACTGCGCAGTCATTAGGAATGCGCAGTCAAGTAAGAGTTGGACTGCGCGGACTATTTGTAATTTTGGACTGCGCGGACTATTTGTGGTTTTGGACTGCGCGGTCCAACTCTTATTGGCTGCGCAATACTACTGACTGCGCAGTGCGCAGTCTAACTCTGGTTTGACTGCGCCTGCGCACTGCGCAAACTATTTGGACTGCGCAGTCCAACTATTAATTGGTCATGCAATCTTACTGACTCTAGTTTGACTGCGCAATCAATCTAGAATTAGAGTGCGCAGTCATTAGGATTGCGCAGTCAATTAATAGTTAGACTGAGCAGACTAGTTGGACTGCGCAATCAATCTACAGTTAGACTGCGCAGTCAACTCTCACGTCCGTTATATGCGCGGTCCTTATACAGAGTAGTTACTCAGAGCAGCCCTCCCTCCGCTCGGGCTGCGCGGTCCAACTCTGACCGCTGCGCGGTCGCGCGGTCCACCCGGGAAAATCCCGGGTGAATCCCGGGTCTTGCCCGGAGTGAGTGTATTTATTTACCTATTACACAGTTTCTAACTGAATTTGGTCAACTGGAGACATATCAGAATTTTTTTCAAGAAGAATTAAAACAAAAGATGGTAACGTATATATATATATATATATACTATATATATGTATATAGTAGTGTTTGGCCGATTATCGGTATCGCTATCGGCCGATAATAGGCATATCGGTATCGGTATCGGTATCGGTATTTTAAAATTTCAAAAATACCGATACCGATAGTGTTTCTTCCTAGGCTTTCTCGACTCATAGGTCTTAGATTTTACCTGCAACTTTTTTAGTCATGTTCCTCAACAGGCACCAGAACTGATACATAAGTAATATAAACACTATGGCAAAAACATTTCTGCCCTTATTGTGTTTTCATAATTGCAGAACCTAATGTATTTGGTAGTGTTAACTATTGTATTTGGTAGAGTGTTTGTTTAGTTTCTCATGGTAGACAATAGACATATGTATATAATAGCACCGCCAGCACACGTTAGGATTAAGAAGCTACATATATAGTGGAGACTGCGTGGAACACTTCAGCACCTTACACACAACCTATTCTACAAAGATTGACTGTAAGTTTGTGGACTGTGCGTGCAATTTTTTATTTTATCAAAAATGACCATTTTTTATGAATAAAAAGGTAAAGCTATAGATAATAATTGTGATTTGGCGTTTCCGCTCTCAGGTGCGGTGCGCATCTGCGTTACAAAGCTCTTGAGCGGCGTAGGAGGATGACTACAACTTCGAAAATGACTACACAATATGTTAAGGAGGGCGGAGCACCCCTCATGGCATAATGCCTCACACGGACCGTATTATATACTTTCTCACATAAATGTGGTAGCCATTTACCAATCCCATGGCCCATGTGGATATATTGCTAGGAGCGATGTGGCTCTAATCTCTTGCTCTAGGGCACTACATGTATAGTGGTGCGGGGAAAAAACCCTACGCGTTTTGCGGGGAAAAAACCCTAGTGCTTCCTGGCCGAACCTCACGACATAGGACCTTTTTGAGTATGCAGGTGGAAAGCGCATCCCAAACTGACTTACCACACCAATTTCTGTGCAGTTTTGAGGCCTGTAGCGTTTTTTATAAAATTTCAAAATTTTGCATGTTGAAAAATTCCAAAGTGACAAAATTTTCCAATTTTTTGACTTGTCAATTTTTCACAAAAACACTTTTGACCAACACCGTTTGCATTTTTCAAGAGTTACCTTTCCTCTATACTTCTGAAGCTCGAAAACCGTGAAAAACGCTGTGGTTGACCAGTGACTGGTCAAAGTTTGTGCGGGAAAAAAAACCCTATTGCGGGGAAAAAAACCCTATTTTGTTTGGCGGCATTTTTTTGCTAAACTCACCCATTGTTGCTACTAAAGTTAGTTCATCTGGGCTAACAACATGCGTAGAGTTCATTAAAACCGTTTGTTCGGCCGCAAAACGTCGTTTTTCATCATTTTGGGCCATACCCCGACACCCCTTACGAAACCTGTTTTAATGATGTTTCACCAAAATTTGGCATTTTTTGCAATATTTAGGTTTTAGCTGCTGCGTACCAATTAAATCCAAGAATGATAGACGCGGGCGGTGTTTGTCCGCTGTTTCTCACGTAATAAGCGCAAAAATCTGTTTTTAATGCTTTTAAATACGGAAAAAATGCCTATTTGGGCAGAAGTCATTTCTGCCAAAACGGGTCGATTTTTGAAGAATCATTGTGAGTCACATGGATGTCGCAGAAACGGTTTTTTTAGTCCATACTGCAGCCTAAGAGTTGTAGAACACGATGAAATTGTGTTTATATTCCCTGCTAATAGAACAACCAGAAAAAGTGATAGTTTTTTTTCCCCGCATTAGGGTTTTTTTCCCGCATAGGGTTTTTTTCCCGGAGGTTTCGAGACTCATTACTCAGAAACGTGAGTGGTTACAATCCATTTTATTAGTGCAACAGTTAGGCGAAAGATGGCCGTTATAACAGCCACGAGCATTAATGGATCCGATTTATGTGGAGCACAGGACGACCCGAAAAGTTGAAAATAGGGTTTTTTTCCCGCACCACTATAATTGATTATATAGCTAGGATTCGATCCTCCGACCTTGAGATTAGAACCACTCGGCCACGCTGCCATTTTTACAAATACTTACACTCAATAAGATAAAAACGCATGGCCAAAACTTTGGCCCACGCCGGGGCCCGGATCTTATTCCTTTTTCCCTCCGACTGACCCCTCCCTCCGACTTGGGACAAATTTTTTGGTGGGGATCTTCCCGACCCAACCCCAAGTTTATGCGATTATCCCTACCTACATTAGCATCCCCATACGACAACACAATGTCTAAGTATATAATGTCTAAGTATATACAGTCCATATAACTACTGTATGTCTGTATATATACATACCGTAGTCTATGGTGATATACGTACATACACATTTCATAGAAAATATCGGTATCGGTATTATTTTATCGGTATCGGTTATCGGTATTTTTGGGTATCGGCCAAACACTAATAATAATATATATATATATATATATATATATATATATATATATATATATATATATATATATATATATATATATATATATATATATATATATATATATATATATATATATATATATATAAACTTTGACGAAAGACAAAGACTAGTAAGCCACAGAGTCGCAGGGGTCTAAATGTAGTTGGGGGTATAGTGGACCTATTTTCTTGAGTAGAGCACCTTGGGGGAAACATTTTTGCTTAAAGAATCCCTATTTCAATTTTTGGATTTTCGGAGATATGCGTTTTCGCAACATTTTTCGAAAATAAGCGTTTTCTCTGTTCTAAGCGTGTTTAAATAGAGTCGGAATGTTTACAATTTTTCGGAATCAAAACAAAGGTACATTGACACCGTTCCTTCCGAAAAATTGGCCAAATTCACCAGAATTGTCCAATTTTTTACATAACTCAAACTGGGCCTCAATTTAGGCTTGGGCTTAGGCTTAAGCTTCGGACTTAGGCTCAGGTTTATGTACCAAAAAATCGGAATTTTCAGAAAAAATCCTGCCGGCTTAGCCTAGAGAATCCTGCCAGCTAAGCCTAGACAATGCTCTAAAACATCAATACGCAATCAAAACTATTCAAAATCAAAGATTATAGTAATTTTTTGACTTCAAATTTTGGCCACGTTCACTGCCCAAAACACTGAAAATGCAGTTTTCAAGAGGTCATAGCCCAGAAAATCCGAACTTGTGGATAGGGGTTCTATTACAAAAAATGCTTCCCTGGAGGTGCTTTACTCCAAAAAATAGGTCCACTATTGCCCACCCCCAACTGCACTTAATCTCAAATTTCGTCTGAATTAGTTTCACGTTTCAAGAAGTTGCAGAATTTTTTCTGAAGTTACTAATTTCAAAGTTACTAGTTTCAGACCAAATAAAATACTGTGTTAACACATGATCGAAAGGTTTTATAGTGTAGTAACCCGACTGTACTGCTGCTAGTTTGGAATAAATGGCAGGTAGCAGTAGCAGAACAGCAAAAAAGTGGATTTCAGAATAAAATTTACTTTTTTCAAAAGCCGGCATGCGCAATTTTTGGCTTGGAAACTGTCAAAAAATGAACTAAGAGCATGCGAAAACATAAGACGTGTTTTTTTGTCAGAAACAATTGTTTGATTTCCCTCCGCAGAAACTGCTCCCCGTGATGGAACATTTGAACAGTGACTGAAATTTCTCACAAAAAATCTCCTTTGCTTCAATAAAAACAACCCGGGCAAGTATCTACATTTTTTCAATTACACCACTCAAAACTAAATCAAAACCAGTAAATTTTATTCCACAAGCAATTTGCATAGTCGCTGAAATGCTTGACAAAGTAACGTTGCAAAACGCACAAATCACGGAAAGCCAAGCAAGTAGCCTATGCGCACACAGGAGGAGAGTGGTTTTTTTGATGTTCTGGCCACTTTTCTCAGCTCATGCACAATGCTGTGTCACAAGTTCTCGCGCCAAAAAACTTTGAAAAAATTTCTAGACCCAAAATGAAAAGTTCTACACAAAACTGAATATTTGTCTAAATACAGCTCCTCAAAGTAGCGTGTGAATAGGAAGTTTTAACTTCAAACGTTCATATATTGGTGAAAAATTAAAATATCTAAACATGACTCATTTTGGGTCTAGATAATTTATTTTTACATATTTGTGCCAGTTTGTGTATGTTTTTGTTGTCTTAACTCTTTAAAAAGTGGCCAGATTTGAAAGTGCTCAAAATAGCCAAATTGGCCTACTTGTATCAGATGCCACAGAAAACATCTTTGTAGTTGTACAATGAAACTTCACACAATTGTAGAAAAAAAGTTGCGCTTTCCAACGATATAAAAAAACTGCTTCAAAATTAATTATTCATTGAATACTAGCCTGCTAAAAAACACTGCACATTCGTTACTACCACCTTAAAGCCTGAATCAAATGGGTTAAAACCGTTGGGGGGGGGGGAATAGTGGGCCTATTTTTTGGAGCAGAGCACCTTGAGGGAAGCATTATTTGTAATAGAATCCATATCCACAAATTTGCACCGGTATTCATAAAAGTGCAAGCCAGGCTTTTTATAATCGTTTGCAAAGCGCCGAAATGTTTGTTCAGACGCTGCGTTTTGTGTGCGACACCCTGCGTCATGCGTTTTGCGTCAAAATCGCCAGCGGCAAACACGCACCGTGTCAATCAGGCCTTTATAC
>JASANF010016181.1:0-20497 GCA_030248245.1 Trissonchulus sp. WLG1_4
CTCCGGAGTGAAAGCAAAGTCAGAATTTATTCCGTAGTTATCTTATATAATTCTATGATACTTTGATGGAGTAATCAAGTTGTACACTGTGTCCTCTTTGACTCAGAATTCTGTGGCAATTCATTTTGGTCGGTACTGTATATTATTTTGTTATTTGTGAACATGTGAACATTTGTGAACAACTACAACAAACAAGTTCGGCAGGCTGTTGTGAAAACTAAAACAAACGTTTATGTTACCTTTTATGCAAACGGACTCGACTTGACCTCAAACTTGTGCAGTTTTTTTTTCAATTGTTCTGAAACCAAACGCCTTCACAAGTTAGTGGTAATCCATTAAAAGATATCCTGAATGTTGCGATATATCTGTTTTTATAAGTTTTTTTGTGTCGCATTAGATGTGTTTGTTTAATTTGGAAACAATTTATAGAAAACCAGTTTCATTAGTCTGGTCCATCGCTCAAAGTTCAAAAAATTATGATAAAAATTATGACAGATTCAAAAAGTTCAATGTTTGTTTATAAAAACTATTCATAGAGAGATTATATCAAACAAGTTTCAGCTACAATATTCTTTTATTTGCCCGCCCTTGACAAAATCACCATTTAATATAGCACCAAAACACGTTGTTCAAACCTTTAGCATAGACATTTGAATTGTTTTTCAGGCGCCGCATAAAAGTTGTAATTCCCGCGATGTATGAATGTCGTCCCTGCCCAACCCGCTTAAGCCCGGTTCATACTTGTCCTTAAGGACACAGGGACAGGGACAAGGACAAATTTTGGTCAACTACTGTGAATAATTGACACAAGCGTTCCGGCTATTTTTTTAAATACGATCTGCAAGTGACCCCAACTTAAGTCATGCGAAAAGTTGGCTAATTTGGCCAGGCAATTTTCTTGGAATCGCTTAAGGACAAAACGATAGGGACAAAGACAAGGACGAGTATGAACAGGGCTTTATGAGCTGAACGAGACGCGTCTCAGCGTCACCGGCATACCTTATGACCGTGACCGCGTGGTCCAATACGGGCCCTTCTCCCCCCACGATGCAGCTCTTGTCAGTTCAGTTGTCCGCACCCGGCAAATCATCCAGGCGACCAGGACTCAGCGGCAAGGGTCGACCCTACCCTCCTCTGTCCGAGATCGACCCTGCTCGATTGCGAGCCCGTGGACTGTGAGGTACAGTGCTCCGACAACCCCTGCTCCGGTACCTTGGTTCTGGTTACATCGCGCGATCCTGTCACGTACTCCCGCTCAACTGCGAACGTCTTTTTACCCCGCGATCCATGTCCCATGCCAGAGTTTCTGCTTCCCACAATCCGACGATGCTGCGGCCAGTAAAAACTGCAAGCGTTTTTGCAGAAATCTATTTATTTGCTGAATATGTGACAGTGTAACTACACCGACACAAGTCTAAGGGCCTATTCCTTTACCGGATTAAAGGGTTCATTATAATCGGACTAAACGGTATAAAAATTATGCTGAAAAATGCCATTCCAAAACCTTCGGAACTTTTAGCGCGCTGCTTTTTAATCGGACTAAACGGACTTAACTATGCACGCTATGTTAAGCGTGCGTGTTAAATCCATTTAGTCCAGTGTTAGTTTTGGAATGGAGTCAGACTAAAATTTCAGTATAGCTCAGAATTAACATCATATGACCACCTATTGACGTCCACAGGTCACAGCATGAGTATCGACCGAGTATCGTTGCAGGGTCGCAACGATGTTCGAAGGGGCGACCCTGTTGTAAATGTGAATTAGGGCCTATGAGACTCGGGGGCTGTGGTGTAGTGGTAGCATGCTTGACTTCGAAGCAGGCAGCCCGGGTTCAATTCCCGGCGCCTCCATTTCTTTCTTCTTTCTAAATTGAGGCCTCCTCTTTCTTTCAACACTAGTACAATCAAATTTCAATAGTAGAATGTTCCAAAAACAAGATTCACTTTTCCTAATTGATCTGAGCAATGAACATAACTCCTCTTTTGTTCGATGTTGGATGATATGACAAAGGAGTTTTACCAAAACAGTTCATCGCTGAATCCTACCGTTTTCAAATCTGCCAAGTATCGAGTATCAACCCGGTGACTGAGCTGCACGATACAAACCTGCACATAAATAATGGCTGAGTCTCGTTATAGAACAAGTGCCGTTATAGCACTAATGGGGTTAGGGTTCTGTTATAGCACGAAGACCCATTATAGCACGATCGAGTCTCGTTATAGCACAGGCGAGTCTATTTTTATTTGCGGTTTGTTTACATTTGTGCTAAACTAAACCCGATCAAATTAATAACTATGGCTCGATAGCGAAACTAAAATGTACGAACACAACTGTGAAGAAACATCGATGATCAAATAAAAATATGATGGAACCGGTTGGAACCGGTATCATCCTGGTTGTAAACTTGCTGCTGGTTCAGATCCTGTGTCGGTTCCGATTCTATCTGGTTCCAGTGCAACCGATCTCATCTCTAATTATGATGTTTAACTTGATGCATAAACAAGCCAAATATTGTGCCAAATAAGCAGCAATTAATATTTTTTGAGTTTTACTAATTACTGATTTCAAAATAGTTAGGGTCGATTCATACTTACGGTCGTTTGTCCATTCTGCCGACAAAATAAAAAAATAAAGTCACAGGCGATGGCTGATACACTGCACTAGGCTGCCAGTGACGTTATTCCGCAGGCTGAACGGACATTGCGGCAGGGTGGCCCAATAAATGAGAGAGATCGGCCTTTTCCAAGGTCGACGTATATAGCGGGAAAACCGCTGCACGCCCGAAAAGAACAAGGATGCCCCGCTTTAGTGTCCTCGGGCGTTCCCGGCGGGACACAAGCAATGGTTTCTCGACTCGGGTGCAAATAGTCACAGTGGCTCCCATAGGGTTGGCAAATCCGGACGCGTTCATCTTCATCCTCGCTATATGCGGTCCTGATGCGACACTGTTTTCCGTCAAGACAAGGGTTGGGGTGGCAAGGGTTCTCCAGGAAATAGCATCGCTCGGCTTGTTCGTGCAATAGACCGTCCGCAGACCATTCCGAGTCTAACCAACAGTGTTGTCCCTCAGAACAATGGTTTTCCGCGTGGCATTTCGTCTTAGGCCGTAGCACCAGGTCCTGCAAGTAAGGCAAAAAAGTTGGATCAAGTGCAGTTTGGGGGGGGGGGATAGTGGACCTATTTTTTGGAGTAGAGCACCTTAAAGGAAGCAAGTTTTGTATTAGAACCCCTATCCACAAATTTGGATTTTTTTAGTTATGACCCCTTGAAAATGGCATTTTCAGTGATTTTGAAAGTGGACGTAGGTAGGCTAAAGTTTGAAGCCAAAAATGGCTATAATTTTTGTTTTTGGATAGTTTTGAGTGCGTTATAAAGTTTTAAGGCATCGTCTAGGCTTAGCTGGCAGTAGTTTTCCTGAAAGTTTCGATTTTTTAGTACCTAAGCCTGAGCCTAAGCCTAAACGAGAACCAAAACCCAAGCCTAAGCCTGATACTGAGCCTAAAAGCCTAAGCCCCAGCTAAGCCTAAGCGTTAAGCCTAAGCCCAAGCCTAGGTTAAGGCCAAGTTTGAATTTGGTCAAAAATTGGAAGATTCTGATGAATTTGCCAAATTTTTCATAAGGAACTAGGTCAAAGTGCCTTTCTTTTGCTTCTAAAAAAATGTAAACATTATTTTGACACCGTTTAGACACGTTTAGAACGGAAAAAGCATGAGTTTTCGAATAAAATTGCACAAACCTCCCTCACTGAGTGTTAAGATTTCGCGGGGTCGTATCTCAGAAAATCCAAAAATGAAATAAGGGTTCTTGAGGCAAAAATGCTTCCCCAAGGTGCTCTACTCAAAAAAATAGGTCCACCAGTACCCAACCCGCAACTGCATTTAACCCAAAGAGTTAAACTTTAACTAAAATTGAAAAAGTTAGGGGTCATACTTTAACTTTAACTTTACTTAAATTAAAACACCTTTACTGTAATTTTAACATTAAAGGTATTTAAAAAAGTTTTATAAAAGTTATTGATTTTGGGCTTACTTTAACTTTCACTTTACGCCTGAGCCTCTCTTTAACTGTAACTTTGACTTAAATTGAAGCCTTGGCCTTACTTTAACTTCAACGCAAATGATCTAACTTTTTTGCCCTACCTGCAGGTAGAGTTCTGCCGTGACTTTCTCGTACTTGGCTGCGCAGTAGTGTTCGCTTGGAATGAAGGCGTACTTATCGGCACAAGTTTGGTAGTGGGCCCAAAAATAGGCTTTTTCAGGTATCAGTTTTGTCCCGTTGTGGCACCGGGCATAATACTGTCTTAGGCACAACTTGAAGTCGCCACACTGAGACTCTCGTTCCTTCTCGGTACAGTCTCGGTCTGGTCTGAGACACAGTTTGCTGTAATCCTCGCAATAAGGCTCTGTTTGGCCGGCAAAACGAAAGGCTCCCTTTTTGCATTCCTTTCCCTCCGGACATGCTGCTTCGCACGAAAATTATTGAGCCAAATTGAAGTTGCCTTCGATTAGTGAGCTAGTTACCAGAACGAAGATAATCAGTATTTGGTGCATAATTACGGTGCAGTGCTGTAACAGACCGCAAAAGCTTAGATTACTGTAGCCGTTTAAAGTGACATCTGTTGATTTACAAAGTACTATTTTATATATTACTATAAACTGGTTTGCGCTCCATCAGTCTTAAAGTTCAAGCAACTTTTAGATCCACTAAAGCTTTCTTTGTGTCGCTTTCTGAAAGTTTATCTTCGCTTCTCGGCTGTTTAAATAAATCTACTTGTTTCTATAGTTCTGTTTTTTTGTGTTTATGTCTTTTCTTCATCTGCTTCGCTGCAACTGTCTGTTTTTTTCTGATTTGTTTTGCTGATACTGTGTGACTTTATTTTTGCTTGTCTGTAATACTTTTTGCAAGTATATGCATTACCTTTTTTCTCTGTATGCGTAACCACTGCTTAACTTTTGAAGTAATTTTTTTCTAGTTTTCTAGTTTTTCTAGTTTCTAGACAAGACTCGTGTATGTACTAAGACTAATCTCCACTTTATAGCTACTGTATCAAACTGCTACTAGCATCAACCAAGTTACCACTCCATCACATCACAATTTTATTACAAACAAGTGCAGTATTAAAATAAATAATGTTTTGCAAAATAATAACCGTATATTGTATAAAAACCCGTGTTGTTAGCGTTCGTTTACCAAAATGGATATTTTACGAAAACGCAAACTTGACATATTGATTTAGTGTTAACAAATTTTACAAACCTTTGAATTTGTAAATTAGCAGAGGACAGTCAAGTTAGTTTTCAAGCTTGTCTTAAACGTGTAATCCTGTTGAAACAATCTATTAGGACACAGCAATGCTAACCAAAAATAACTTTGCTAGAAAGCAAAGACATCTTGAAAGTAGTTAGGTTAAATGGTTAAATGGTTAACTTATAATGGTTTTTAAAGAAGTTGCTTCTGAAAATTAAACAAAATTTTACCTTAATTTTTTTGGTGTTGTTAAAACAAAAGCGAAACAATTGTGTGAAAATTTTTCATAAAAACTTAGCGTCAAAACATTTCAAAGACTTGCATAAAACCTAAGAGAAGTTTTGCTGTGTAACATCAGTCACAAGTAAGAGAGTGAACATAGTTTGACAAAAATTGTTTTGTACCCATCATGGGATTTGTTGTTGTTGTGCCACTAATATTGTCTATATAAATGTCTGTGAAATATTTTTTTGTAAACTAGCAAATCAACAGACTCTTGAAACATCTGTTGCCCATAAAGGAAACTCTAAAACAATGTTAACATATAAAAGTTTTGGAATTAACTGCTTTCGCGACAAAACCTAAAACTTTTGGTCTATTTCACATTTGACAAGTTAACTTTCGACACCGGTGTATGCAAACTATGTGTTATGGAATGCATCAGCTACATTAGTGTATAAATATGCTGTGACATAAGCTAGTGTCAAAAAATATGAAAAAACAACATAAACACAACAATTACAAACAAGTACAAACAAGTACAAACACGACAATGACATCAAACATCCCGACTGGCACAATTTTTTTGTTTATTTTTGCTTAAGTGCTACTTTTTTTAGATTTTTAGACAGACACACAACAATACAAGCAACAAACAATTATATAACATACAAAACTTAACATAACGCAATGTATTCTAAAAAAGAGGCTCAGTTTATAGCTACAATGGATAGCAGCAAAATTTTACAGGCAAATGTTGACGAGTTGTTTTCTTGTTGCAATGTACAAACACTGTTATTTGTAATTGCTTGGGAATACGCGACCGGTACAAAATAGGATCGACGATGGGCCATGGTAATTTTTGAAGTAAACAAACGTTTAAATTTAAATAGCAGTTTTTTATACAATTGTATCAACAATGTTAAATGCTTAAATATTCATGCGTTAGCTTCAAACCTTGACTGATAAACACAATTGTGTCTTAAATCCTAAACTTGATTTTTCACAAGTTTTTATAAAAAATAAAGACTGTAACAGCACTGTTAATAATGAAATAAATAATTAATAAAGACTAAACTAGATACTAATAGACTTTTACTGTCCAACTTATATTTATAATCGACCGCGAAATTCGAAATCGACTGCTTTTGCAATGAAACCCTAATTACTGAAAACACTGGAATCAACTAAATAGAAAGTTTGTGTATGCAAATTGTTATGAAGTGCATAAGCTACATTCATTTATGACTATGGTGTGACATTAAGCTAAACCTAAGCAATCATGACGATTACATCATGCAAACATGACAATGACAAAAAACGCCCAAAAAACATCAATCAATTACGATGATATTGTAATAACACTACAACAAACTTTTTTTAACCAAGACGCTGACACTTTCAATTTTATATTCACAACAATTAGTTGCCTTTGAAGGCACCGAAGTAGTTTGCCCAAGTAACAAGTTGTTCTTTGCATTTTGATTTAATGTATGCGTAAAAAATCAAGACCACTCAAAAAATATAAATTTTTTTTAAAAAGGTTGAGTATCACTACTACACTCGAACTACAAGCTCGTATTAACAATATCATTACAAGTTATTATATGAACAAATTTTGTGTCACGCCAGTCAATCTTGTTTCTGACGTCGTTCTTGTCCACGAACATTTTCCATGTTCACTCGATTCGTGACAATTATTCTATTTGGTCGTCTGGGCACTGTTCGGGGTGCTACCGTTGGTTCCTCTGGTGCGGGCCGACGAATAATAAACCGCCAAATCTTGTTAATCAACGCCATTGACTAAAATAATTGAACTGAGTGAGTATATTAGCCATGCTACATATGTATATTATTAGACACATAATGTGAAAGAGGATGCTCTGTTTAACGTTTGCGGAATAATAAGATTTATACATTACAACAATTGTATGTAATGACATATAGGCAACTGTTGTATAGCAGGCGGGGAAAAACCCACCCCATTTTTTGGGGATAAAAAATCCACCCCGGTTCCGGAACTTTGGTACGTGGTACAGGTTTAAAAATTTGCCATCGTATAGTACAGTCCCTTTGGCAAATATATATAGCGGTATCCGAAAGTGGACTCTCTGGAGTTTTTTATAAGTTAAAAATTGCAACCCTTCATTTTTGACCCGACATGGATTCCAAGGGAGGTGAATATTGGAGTCTCATTTCTCAGCACTAAGAGATGCGAGCGCAAATGTAAACACACTTTTACAGATGACTATCGTTTTTCTAGTAATGACCGCAGTGGCAGGTCCCTCTTTTTTTGTACGAGGAGGGGCACGAACGAAATTAGACGGTGTAAAAAACTGATATGGGGGAAAACCACTTTTTTGAAAATAGTCTAGTGATGTCGAAAAACCTAGCAGCTACTCCAAAAGACTCATGATGGTGCAAAAAGACGTTTATTATTGACACAAAGGCGCATACTGACACTTTCTTGATCAAATTTTCAGATTCAAATCAGAGTACGCGCCTAATAGTTGGACTTTGGAGCGGCAGGTAGTATTCTCTGGTACTATTGCAAGTTTTTGCATGTGTTTAATTATAACCTGTTCAATTTCGTTGCTTAAACGCCAGATAACCGGATTAAATTTAAATGTGCCAGTCACTACGGAGTTTTGTTTTGAAATATAAAAATTCAAAATTTTATAATGGGCTGCAAAGTGTCAAGAAGCAGTGAAGCTTAAATAAAAACGACAGTTACTCTTTTTGAACGTAAATTTGTAATAGTTGTGTATTAATATTTTGCAGAAATGACTACTCTTCTGTTCTGTATACAGAATAACCTCTTCTGTCTGCGAGCCTGCCCACGTTCTTTTTACTGTCTAAAGTGCAAAACCGAACAGGTTGTGGGTCCAGAAAAGATTGCTTTGTGGACGGACAAGTCAGACGGCAACTTTTAGCTCTGGAAGCCCAAGCTGCGGATGGTCTTCGTGTCTCAGGATTTATGAGACATTGTTACATTAGACAAAGTGGTACCAGGGCAGAACTTTGAGGGTGGTGGACAAAGGGACGCCGTTGCTGCGTTATTCAGGTACCGGAAGCGGGGTCAAGGGTCTTTGGCAGAAATCAACTTGCACCTAAGTGACTCTCAGTTGCCTTTGGTGACGTCTGCGCGAACCTCGAAAGAAGCTTGAGACAAGTTAGTTGCGCATTTTGAGCGAAAATATTTGCAGTACCGTTTGTTTCTGAAAGATGACTACAAGCCAAATTAATTAAAGTTGGCAATACGTTTAGGTACATCATCAAAAAAAGCATTAGTTGAACAGCTAGAAGCTGTAGAGTCGCCAGTTTCTGAAAGTTCTAGAGCAGGTCGTTGAGTTGTTGCTCAGCTTACCTCCATCTTATATCATCTTGATAGTGGTTTTGAAGTCTAGAGCGGACAAACTCAGTTGGGAGTTTATCACTGCAAGGTTGATGCACGAGGATTAGACGCGTTCCGAGGAGAAAGGTGCTTGGAGTTCTGCGACACGTGCTAATGAATAGGCCTAGTTGCAAAGGTACAAAAGCCCACAAAGTAAAAATGCTTTAATTGTGGCAAGCCAGGCCATTTGTCGCGTTCTTGTCGAAAGCCAAAAGGATAATGCAGGAACAATTTGGAGCTGAGAGGAGTGGTCATGACAGCGGTAGACGCAAGCAGCGAGCCAATGTGGCCGATGCTTATGGCATTTCTTGTTGTGCGCACAGGGTGGGGTCGGTTCAAAGTTTGAAATCTCTTGAATCATCGACTCAGGGTCAACAAGTCACATGTGCCATTATCGTTAATTGTTGAACTCCTACAAAGATTTGCGAGTGCCTAAACTTGTGCAGCTTGGTGACGACAGAACAGTCTATGCACGGGGAAACGGGAACGTGTTCTGGAAATACGGCAAATCAAAGTAATCAATCGTATTATCGAATACGGCTGACGGATGTGCTGTACGGTCCGGGTCTGGCAAATAATTTGTTTTCTGTGATGACAGTCATTAACAAGGATCTGCAAGTGCTGTTTATAAAGTCAGCATGCACAAATCATAAGGACAAAAGGACCACAAACGGAAAAGTGTTGTCCACGGACAAACCAGCGAACTGTGGCAAGCTATTTCAGCCAGAAGGTGAAGCTGTACATGCTGCAAATCTAGCAAAGGTACTCGTACAAAGGTAAGGTTACTCGATCTTTGGCATCAACGATTTGGCGGTTTGGGAGAAAGCTACTTGAAGCTACGACAAAAAAAGATGGTCAACTGTTTGGAGTTTGATTTGACTGTGTTGAACTCTGCAGGCTCTGGCTGTGCTTTTGGCAAGCAAACTCGGAAGTTCTTTCCAAAAGGAAAAACCAAATTAGCCAAAGAGCTGCTAGAAATAGTGATGGTTGTGGGCCGATGCAGACCAAACACTTGCAGAAAGTCTCTATTTCGTCACGTTCATTGACGATAAATCCAGATATGTGGCGGTTTACTTCATGGACTACAAGAGCGAAGTGCTTAAAAAGTGGAGTTACGATGGCTATACATGTAACTGACCGTCAGGTCAGGATTTTGTGATCTGACAAAAATGGCGAATACACTCAATCGCCTTCGAAACTACTGCGCCACAAAAAGCAATCAGACAATTCAGCAACACCTATACACCTGAACAAAACGGTGTAGCCGAGCGAATGAACAAGACGTTGGTTGAATCTGTATGTTCGATGCTTCATGCAGCGGGACTATGTCATGAGTGGGCCGAAGCTGTTTCGACTGCAGCTGTTGTTCGCAACAGAAGTGCGAGAATAGCTGTTGTACCGTGGTACCGGCTGAAAGTTTCATAGGGGACAAACTTGATGTATCGCACTTGAAAATTTTTATCGGATACAGCCTACGCTCAAAAAGATACTGACTGATGGATCCGAAGACCAACAAAATTTTTGAATCTTGAAAAGTTTTTTCAGAGAACAAGTTTGGCAATTGGAATGTACCACAGACTGTTGAAATCAATCACGATCTTGATGTGGGATCTGTCGCAAAGTCGCAAATAAAAAAATTGAGGATCGGGAGGCTGAGTATCTATCAACTAGCCAAGCTGCGCAAGAGGCGATTTGAGAGCGCAGTTTGCTGAACGACATGGGTTTTGAGCAAAAATCGCCATCGGTCATCTGGCACAACAATCAAAGCTCCATTTCCATGTCAAAAAATCCCAAGTTCCATGGTCGACCGAAACACATAGAAATCCGTTTCCACTTCATCCGGGACCACATAGCGGCAAAGTCGGTTAAACAGCAATTTTGGCGAAGGAGGTAACGGATGAGATGGCGGCAAACATTCTCACAACACCACGGGATCAGGGGTTTTTTTGAGAAACTTTGACATTATCTGACGGTGAGGAGTCAAGAAGAATAACATTCGAATGGGAGTGTCAAGAAGTAGTGAAGTTTTATAAATACGAAAGTTAATCTTATTGAATGCAAATTTATATTAGCTGTGTTTTGATGTTTTGCACAAGTGACTACTCTTCTGTTCCGTATACGATATAGCCTGTTATTGGCTGTTTAGCTTTGCGCAAGTTCTTTTTACTTTGCCAAATTCAATATCGAACGCAGAAGGCAGTTTTCTATCTTATGTACCTGAGGCCCCTTAGAAAATCTGCGAATAGTTTTTGCATCAGGTGCCTTTACTGCTCCAAAGACGTGCGTTGGCGTTAAAAAAAATTATCGCTAACACACTTTTTGGGTGATTTATGGGGTGTATGTTTTCCCCACATGAGTTTTTTCCCCAAGTGGGTTTTTCCCAGGCAAGTTTTTTTCTTCCCGTCAAAAAACGGTAAGAGATATCGGAATGAAACCGGTCCCAGCATTTAAAGCAAAATTAGACCACGACAAATTTTGTGCTTTCCCTTGAAAACGTATAATCTATGAGCTACGCATAGTCTACAAAAACTAAAAATGCGGGTTTTTCCCTGGCTGCTATGAATGAGAAATAGGTCCTATGGGACTCTGGGGCTGTGTTGTGGTGGTTAGCATTTTAGTCGTCTACGCCCCGGAATCTATTTGCAGCGGCTTCGTTTTTTTCATTTTTTTAAATTGGAGCCTCCTCTTTCTATTTGTATATTAAAAAATTATTGTTTCTGTTGTTAAACTGAAACAATAAATTTTTGATATGCAGACAAATATAGACGTGACACCACTTTTTTGCACAGCCTGAGTAGCGCCGCTCATACAACAGATTAAGCACTACATGTCAACATATTTAGCATTGAATTTAGGCTTATTATTAGGTGAATAACGAAAAACTTGACAAATCGGTGCATTCTATAATGCCACGGAAGAACAACAATATTAGTGTTCAAATAAAGTATTTACTAAATCATCTTCAAAAAATTGGGCAGGTCAAATATCGCTCAGTTAGTGCATATTAATAATATTAATATTTTAACAAGTCTAGTGCGTCTAGTTAGTCCAAATACGTGAGGTGTTATCACTTAGTATTTATCGACAACGTTTTCAATTTGACGAAAAAATAAAAATGTTTACAACTGTGATTAGCATTGATCGCACACATAAACTACTAATTTCAAGCAGGTCCACACTGGCTGGAAATAGATTGGACATTTTTTGTGAATTGCCAAGGATAAATTATTTTTGCACAATGAATAAATTGCCAAAATTTGCCAAAAAAATGAAAAAATTACACGGGCCCAGAATCGAACTAGGGATATCTGGTTTGATGTAACAAATATCACACACACAAATCACAAGCTAACCCACCGCGCCACCGGTGCTTCTGATAGATTTTGTTTGAAACGTCATTAAATGGGTAAGTTACTGAGCTGATTTTATGAAACTGGTAAATAAATTTAAAAATTTTAAAGTTTGAACCAATTTCGGTCAATACGCATAAGTGTGTTAACTAACATAAGTTTACCTATTCACTGTAATACTCAAATCCGAATTATTATATTTATAATTTTGCTTAGGATAGTATAGATCCTATTAACGAGTCTAGTGCATCTAGTTCAGACTAGTTTGACCATTCCTTGTGGTGAAAAAGATAATTTATGCTTTAACAGCAGAATTCTTAATAATTGGCAAAAATTTTCAAATTTTGCTAAATTTTCAATTACATTGAGATTTGATCGCACATGGTCTGATTCATGTAGTCAGCCCCCTTAGCAAAGTTTTGAGTGGCCGTAACTTTTGATAGCGTGGAGATACTGCAATGATTTTGGCCTCATTTGAAAGCAAATTACGAGAGCTTTCAAATGATGGGTGACATGGCCCTGTAAGTTGACGTTAAGCTTGCGTCATAATTGATAATTGGAAATTTAAACGTTTAAACATGAATGGTATACGTCAAGTAAGTTGTCATTTGAAAGGTCTTTCTGTTCTGAGTGCCGTCAAGTATGTGTTTGTACGTAAACGTTGAAGCAAGTTATGAGGCTTTCAATATTGCTTACCATATGTCACGAAATATCGCTATATCATCAGACAGTGATCGTAGTAGGTGTTCGAGCCCGAAAAAGTGATTGTAAAATTTTTTAATTTTTTCAAACCGGTTTTAGCGGCTCAGCTGTTCATTTAACCGACTAACTCTGAATAGAAAACATCTTGGTCTTGATTTCTGCTATGTAATAACGCAAAAACAAAGTTTCTACCTTGAGCGGTTCCTGAGTTATTATTATTTTTCTTTTTTTGCCGAAAACTTTATATAGTATAGTAAGGTAATAAGGTAATAAGGTAATTAATGATGATTTTTAAGAAGTCCAAAATCAACGGTATAATTTTACTTGGGGAATAGCCGTGATATGGTAAGTGGCGGTGATCGTGGATGTGATCAGGGACAGAATAAAAGAAATACTGTAGAGTTGAAAATTCTGGTTGTAGATGGCCAACGACAATGTAACTTGAGAGAAACTCGAAAAGATCATCACGGCAGTCAAACCCGCCTGCATCAGGCTTAAAAATAATATATACATATACAAACTTGTGGTCGGCACTAGCATATATAAAAATTAACTTGATTGAGAAAGGTTGAAAAACTTTGGTCAAAACGGGTCATTAGAGATAAGCCCGTTAGAGTACTTAGCAAATTATTGCGTAATTTTCAACAAATGTTTAACATTTTTGTGAACACCGATTGAAGTTCGTATCTACTATCTGAGGGCCGACTGTTTTAAGAAATTAAACGTAGTACACATATTGTAAAAGTTTAGGAACAGAATATCCGACTAATAAAACTAAACGACATAATATATAGATTGTTTAATTAAAAAAAAGCTATTGCCAAACTACCACTGCACTAAAAAATAGTACGCGGAAAACTAAATTTTATTTTTAAACATAGTTTTTGTTCTTTCAGTCTGATTAAAATTAAACCTTTAATCCTGTCTGAAACGTCTTGCCTAAAGGCAAGAATTTCTAAAGGACTGCAATAAATCCTACTGATTTAGCCTGCGTTTCGACGGCGCTTGCAGCGGCAAACGTTTGATCTTTTGTTGACGAGTGTAGTTGCCAGTACATTCCGCAATGAATATGGCAAGGATGGCCAGACACAGAACGCTCCCCAGTTGGATAAAAATGGCTTCCACTGACGAATAGTTGGTCCAACAGCTAAATAACAACAATTGTCACGCCATTCGGTCACCAGCTCGCTTCACTCGGATACCTAAGGCATCGTTGTGAAGTAACTGATTCTGTGAAACATAAACCCGACAGGTTTTAATAGTATGAGATAGTGCTAATTTTGCTCTGAAGCAATATGAGGAAAGAAAGAGTTAAACTTTTGGATATTTTAGCCCAAGTGTAGTGTTAACTTTCTTGCAAATTTGCCAACTTGGCCAACTCAACTTGGCCAACTTTGCCAATTTAAGTTGGCCAACTCAACATGGCCAACTTGGCCAACTTAAGTTGGCCAACTCAACTTGGCCAACTTGGCCAACTTATCTCGAAGTTTACATTTTAAATTTTCATTTTCATCAACTGACTAACTAACTTGAAAAAATTAACTAGAGGATTAGAACTTGACTTCATTTCAAATAGTCAAAGTATCGGATGTTCAAGTTGGCCAAGTTGGCCAAGTTGGCCAAGTTGAGTTGGCCAACTTAAGTTGGCCAAGTTGGCCAAGTTGAGTTGTCCAACTTAAGTTGACCAAATTGGCCAAGTTGAGTTGGCCAACTTAAGTTGACCAAGTTGGCCAAGTTGAGTTGACCAAGTAAGTTGAGTTGGCCAAGTTGAGTTGGCCAACTTAGGTTGGCCAAGTTGGCCAACTGAATTTGGCCAAGTTCACCAAGTCAGCTGGCCAACTTGACCATTTCTAATAGCACAAGACCAGGACGGTGTGCCCCCGAATGTGCCCTCAAAATTTTTAAAAATAATTTTTAATGTCATTTCAGATTCATTTATTTCTCATCATCCAACATTTAGGCAGAACAGTTAACAATTCTTCGAAACAAAACTAACTAACTACGTATAATACATCAACTGATGAAGTTGGCCACATTTGGCCATGTAGGACACTACACTTGGGCCGAAATTTTGGAGGGCTAATCGACTGTAACTGATTTGAATAGCCTAGTAGAGACAAAGTGTTCTGATTAGTTGTTCTGGCTTCAGTAAAATTTAATTCTGACCGTATCATACAATGCTTAAAACGTTTCCAAAATGACTATAACAAACAGGCCGGCCGGCGCGGTCGGCCCGGTCTGCCCCAGCCGACCCGCTGTTTGCCGGGAATCGGCCTGGGACCGGCCCGGTCGGCCCGGTGGGCCCTGGTTGACTTGATCAGTAATAAAGACTGCTAAAGTCCAAGGACGACTGTAGCACACTAATAATTTACATACAACTGTAACTTTTTGCATGACAAACACAAAGCTGCCTCTTAAAGTAGCAGTTTTATTCCCCAGCTGTTGCTTTGATAAGATAGCGCGAGCTCTCGGACCTTACACTCTAGCTGTAGAATGAATGAATGAATAGCTGACGCAGAACGGAAAGTTAAAAACTGAACCTTGTATCAGTTTTGTTGTAAGTGGGGTGTAGGGATGTTTCAGTTAACTGATAACTGATAACTTTTTTTCAAAAAGTTATCAGTTTAAGTTAACTGATAACTTAACTGATTTAATTTCTCGGAGTTAACTGTAACTTTAACTTTAACTGAAATTATTTTCAGCCTTAACTTTAACTGATAACTTAACTGATTTGGACTCCAAAAACTGATTTAAATCAGTTAACTGATTTTATTTTCGGTTAAGCGTCAAAACTGATTTTATTTTCAGTTCAGCGCATAACTGAAAATAAAACTTCAGTTCAGCGTGTAACTAACTAGATAACTGATTTAAGGAATTTCAGTTCAGCTGTGGGAATGTTACGTGAAATACTGAAGACAAACATATCACGTACCGGACATAATGCTTAGATTGAATGTGCACGTTTAAATTTGTCGATGTATTTTAACCACAGATCGTATATATTATATATAATGAAAGGAATATGGCAGCCTTTTTCCAGTTTTGTAGTGCGGTTGATACATTGCACATTATTAGCCTTCAAAAATACAGACCGAAACGGGACACGTTGGGTCATCCAAAGGGTTCCAGGAAAAAGTATTTACCATCTGATCGTGGCAAACTTTTATCGTGAGATTACGTCGTTGCTGTGTCACTCGATACTATGATTTTGTTTGCAATATTTGCGATATTTGCGGAGGGCACCCTGAGGTACTTTAGATATTTTAAAAATTAATAGCACGTAGCATCAATAATTCTGAACTCTTGTTGAAATCTGGTTCTGAGAATCGGAGGTGTTCGTTAATCAGTTTTTAGAGAAAAATATATATTTATGAGCAAATTTTCATACAGTTGGAGGCTGGAGCGCACTATAAATTAGCCCGGGATGGTAGTATGGTACCTAGCCTACCTAGAGGAATCAAAGCAGCAGGTACATGTTAATAAAAATGCTCACAACTGCTATAAATCTAACTTATAGACATTAATGTATTTTATGAATTTTAAAAAACTTAAAAAAGTGAATTTTGAGTGAAAACTATAAGTATTTGAAGTGAAAATAATTAGTAATTATTAGTACTAATGAATAAATAGCTCACATTGCGGCTGCGACGACCTCACGTTTTCGCTAGTAACTTTGGACTGCCATCACGATTTAGTGATTGCAATACATCATTTGAAAGCTCAGAGACCCCTCTTTTTAAATATTTTCAAGAGCTTTCGGTACCGGTTGAAGACGGTGAAAAAGATATCGTAATATATAGTTATAAATGTCTTAATGTAAAGTAAGTTCGTTACATGTGCTTAAAAATGCCGTGTTGATATATTTTGGTAGATAAAACTATGTTTATTTATGTTGGGCCACGGCCCAACAGGTCCTTAATTTTTATTCTGGTATTTTAACCCTTTGACGCCCCGAGGTTCTCTCTCTAGGCAGCCAGACTTTGACACCTTCTAGTTTTTTGGCCATTGCTCGAGCTACGTGCGTCGTAGAGAGCTAGCGAAACCACCATTCGATAGAGAATTTAATGGTGAACATTCAATGGTGATTAAGGGTCTAGGCCGCACCGTTTTTTTAGTTATAAGCGCTCAAAGTTGAATGTTTGTGCAAATTATGCGTTATCGCTCAGGCATGTACCTCACGTGCAAATGCGTTATCGCTCAGGCATGTACCTCACCTTAAAGTATTAACACAGCAACCGTGCGCCTATCATAGTTGTCTGCTATAAATAAACTACAATATCCGCTGTATCTGATGCACAAAAGGTTGACTGCCAGAGTTGCGATTACATATCATAATGAGGCTATAAAGAAAATACTACTTTTGCGATGAAAAAAAATTTTCACACTGCTTAATCAAGCATAGGTTTTGTTGTGTAGCAGCCGGACTGAAATTGGGCCACATTGGGCCGCAAAGATCTGCTATTTCTGAAAAAAACAGTTCGAAGATCAGTTGACGAGAATAAGCCAGCCAAGCTTTATAGCCCCAGATTGGGTATCCACCAAGTCAAGTACCTGAGGTTCACAGTGCGCATCAAAGGGTTAACACTGTTCTAGCGTTAAAGTGTTAATGTGCGGAGTGTGTTTTACACCTGTTATACCGTAAAATTGCATTTGTCACCACTGAAGCGCCTTCTAATTTGTACATTCACTGTGTAGGCCTGTTCACGGGACTTTTTCATAGATTTGAAAATTCAAAAGTCTGACAAAAATAATCCACCACGAATCGAACCTGCGGCCTTATGGTTGCGAATCTGCGATACTAACAACTCGACAACCCAAATCCTAGAAGTTATGTGTAGATAGTTTCAGTAACTAATGAAACTTTACTTAATAATAACTACCTGCAAATTGCTGAAGCTTTTGGCTGAGATTTTACATTAGCTGCCCAACAGGTTTAGGATGGCCTCTAGCCAATGTACTTAAAAGTTACTGCTCGATGCTTACTGAATTATTTTGCCGAAAACTTAGCTTGGTGTTTTATCATTCGTTGTTTGTTAGCCACTTCCATTAATGTGAGTTGCAATTTTTCAGTATGCATCAAGAACAACTCGTCTCATACACTCCGTAAACCTGTTGGGCCAGTCGGAACACTTTCACTAGTGGCCAAAATTAAAATTTTATTCATTGTGTTCTGCTAAACTGTCAAAAGAGACGTTTCGTTAAATTGAACATCGGCCACAACAGTTTGCTGTTGGTCCTGCGACATCCTAGATTTCTGTTCCTTGTTTTTATCTTTCATAAAAACCTATCCGTTTGCATGTGGGTGCATAAGCAACTATTTATGCGAATATGTTGTTTTTGTGTTAAAATTACAGCAATAACTATGCCATAAATAATGGTCTACCTTTTTTGCCCTGGATTTTCTATGAGTATATCAAATGTGAAAAAATAACGGAATTCAAGAACCGCAATTTTGATTTTCCGAACGTGGGCACTCCTACATGATGGTGCTCCACGTGGCACACTATGACACGACGCTTTCTAATTATTGTGTGAGCTTAGGTTTAAGTTTTAGCTAGGATCCTTATCCGTCAGCCTATTATGGATTACAAATATCCGATAAACTACGTCCAAGGATCGACAGCACGAGAAACAATATGCATCCCTGCGCTCTTATTCCGTGAGCGCTGCTGCAATTGTATTACGACGAATTACATACTCAATGAATGAAACTTCACCTCTCTTAAGGAGGAGATACTTTTTGACAAGTGCGAATACATGGTTTTTAGAGTAACTTACTCTCCTTATAAACATACCAAGCAAACACTATTGAGTGATTTTAACACTTACTTAGTTGTAGTGTAACCAACAACTGGTCAAAACAAGCTCAAAACGTTCACTAATGAATCATTCATTGGTCGCAGATCACCTAATACGAATATATTAGTAATTAGCGAGTAATGAACATTCATTAGCAATTTTATGAAACTGGAACGTTCATTAGTGCTAATAATTAGAAACTATTGCACTAATGAATAATGAATAATAATTAGTCATTAGTTCATTAGTTATGCAACGCTAATATTGCAACTAATGAACTAATAATTACTTATTAGTTGTATATTAGTACTAATATGTACTAATATACTTTTTATGAAACCGGGCCCTGAGTTGCATCCAATTACATTGTACCTGTAAGGCGAAATTTGTTCAACTGAATGAAACTGTAAAAGTATCCAACTGACTCCACCGTGGATTAGCGGGACGGCTAAAGCAAAAAATTGTGAATTTATTTTATTATTTATTAGTACTTTCCCGTAGCGCAGCCGCTTAGCCGGTGAAATATCAGAATTGAAAATAATATTTGTAATATTTGGATGTTTAGAGCTAAACGTTCTTCAAAACGTCATGTAGACTTAAAAATCAGCGTGCTGTCAGTCTATGGAAAGACAAATAGCCAGCAGTCTCAGTGAGTGATCAGTTCAATTTAACTCCACTGTTCATACATCAACATTTTTAACCCTTTGCTGCATGAAAGTTCAAAAATGCCCAACGTACAGTCATTGGCTGGGTTTTGATCCGTCACCACAGACGGAGCCAGCGTCACAGAGACAGCTTTCTGACAGGACTGTCACGCCTAGCCACTTGGACACCTGTTCTCTTCACTCGGATACATAAGGCATCCTCGTAAAGTAACAGATTCTGTGAAACATAAAGCCGACAGGTTTTACTAATGTAAGATAATGCAATTTTGTTTCTGATGTAACAGTATGCGGGAAAGGGATAAGAATGTCCTTAGTTGTAAACCAAATTTGTTTCTTACTCCATCCAACGATCATGAATTGCATACGGCTCATGAAACCGCCCCAGGAGATAACGTTGGTGAGAACGCAATAAACTTGACATCCCTCCAAAACAGCGAAAGTGTTCGAAACCAGAGCAAAGTAGAGTGTCAGACTATTCACCAGTTTGCAGCGTTCCTAAACATCATTGAGGTTAAATATATTTAGCGTTTTTAGAAAAGTGGCTTGTCTGTCTCAACCAGAAAAGGGTTTAAACTTGATTGAGATTATCGATAATAGTAACCACGTTTTGTGTTATTTTATATTTGGCATTTAAAAAAACCAGTTTTTGCGTTTGGGCTAACCGTCATTAAAAGCTATCCGTTTTATGTTAGATACAGTAAATAAATTTAGGATAGAAAGTATTTGCATTGTGAGGCCCATATCACTTCAGGTCAGAAAAAAATTTTGAAACCAAATGTACGACTTTAAAATAACTTGACACGAAATAACATGAGTCACGAGGTTTTAAACCCTTTGCTGCATGGAAGTTCAAAAATGCACTAAGTACAGTCACTGGCTGGGTTTTGATCCGTCACCACAGACGAAGCCTGCGTCACAGGGACAGCTTTCTGGCAGGACTGTCACGCCTAGCCACTTGGACACCTGCTCTCTTCACTCGGATACCTAAGGCATCCTCGTGAAGTAACAGATTCTGTGAAACATAAAGCCGACAGGTTTCACTAGTGTAAGATAGTGCAATTTTGATTCTGATGTAGCAGTATGCGGGAAGGGGTTAAGAGTAAGAAGGAAATTAATGTCAA
>JASANF010016183.1:0-13003 GCA_030248245.1 Trissonchulus sp. WLG1_4
AAGGAATCATTATCCCAGTGCCAAAACCAGGAAAAGACCAAACAAAACCGGAAAGTTATAGACCTATCACACTCCTGAGCTGCCTTGCTAAGCTGCAAGAAAGGATGGTAACCACTAGACTAGTGCACTGGCTTGAGACAGAAGGAAAATTGTCCAATGTACAAACTGGATTCAGAAGAAAAATGACTACTACACATCAATTACTCCGAATATCAAATGCCATAGAAACAGCCCTAGCCAAAAAACAATGTTAGTGGCACTCATAGACCTGAAACAAGCGTATGACTCTGTCTGGCGACCAGGACTCTTGCGTAAACTCATAGATATTGGAATTAGAGGAAAAATGATGTCCTGGCTAACCGACTTTCTCAAACAAAGAAAATTCAGTGTAAGTTGGGGTGATAAGGACTCCAAAGAACAAACAGTCAAAGATGGAGTTCCACAAGGAAGTGTCACAAGCCCCATACTGTTCCTGATAATGATAAATACTATAATCAACCATATCCCTAACGGCGAAAACACGATCGGCCTTTTTGCTGATGATATCGCCATGTGGACCTCAGCAACAAGTTTGACCGATGCCGAGCAAGAACTCCAATCAATGCTGGATCAAGTAGTTAGCTACTGCGATTGCTCCAAACTCGTAATTAACATAGAAAAACGGAAATTGTTATGTTCAGCAACAAAACGAGTGACAATGTTGACTCATTGATCTTAACAATTAAAGGCAAACGGCTGAAAGTTAAAGAACAGGGAAAATACCTTGGAGTTGTGCTGGACCGTCGGCTAACATGGAAATTGGAAACCCCACGCAAACTACTTGGTCAAAAAAGTTCAACCTAAATTCGAGTTGCTTAAAAGAATATCCTGCAATAAACGAGGCTCAAGCCGTCTAACTCTGCAAGACCTTTTCCGAGCCATTATCTGACCTTGCCTGCAGTACGGGATAGAGCTTGCCCAAAAGTAAATTTGTGTCTTGCCCAAAAGTTCAAGGCCGGTTACAATCAAAAACGGTGCTGCTTCGCAAAACCAAAGGGACGACGACCGTATTACAAAATAATGTCAAAACCAGAGGAGACGATTTTTTTCTACGAAACTCAGCACACAACTAGCTGTTTATTAGTTGTATGCTCACACAAAAAATTGTGTCTTGCCCAAGAGCCCAAGGCGAGTTACAGTAAAAAAGGATGCCACAGCTGCGTCGCAAGAGCACAGGGTTCTGAGCGTTTTCATTATTATTATTATGACGTACAGTGACTATGTATGGCCGCTAAAAATTGAGTGTTAATTGTGCAATAAAATAGCTTTAAAATGACATATAACTTGTTTTTATACCTTGAGTAGCTGTTGAGTTATGGCTGATAAACCATATGCACATTGAGTGATGGTAGTCGTGAAAATGCCAGAAAGATTAAACCGTCTTGAGTCAAAAACGGTTGCATTGTAGCCTATAATATTTTGCCACAATAGTAGGCCCACTAGGGCCAACAAATCAGCAAAGTTTCAGCCAATTTCATTTTTTGACCCATCGGCACTTCTAACTAGCCTTGTTCGATTTTCTCAGAATCTGACTGATATATATATATATATATATATATATATATATATATATATATATATATATATAAAATATATATATATATATATATATATATATATATATATATATATATATATAATATAATATACATTGTACAATATATATATATACAGCTGTGAAGAAATAAGGACCAAACACCCACTTTAATAAATTTTGGGCGCCAGCACGCAGACGCAGCTCCTTGCTGATTTGTTCATTGACCTGAGAACGCCGCTGCTGCAGTTTTGTACGCTTGGTTTGGAATATTGGGTTGCTCTAAAACAAATTCACCACACCAAATGCTGCAATTCGAAGCGTGCCATTGGATCAAAAGTCTGGAAGGACGTGGCGATCAAAAGTCTGCAAGGACTTATATATACTAGTAAGGAAAAATGCCCTTGTCGGGTGGCTCCTTGGGTAGAATACGTTACTGCCTGCCTAAAGCGGAAAAATACTTAGGCTGAGCTTGGAAAAGCATTGGTACAAGACTTTATTAACGAGAATATGCAATTCGTGTGAGCTTGTTAAAGTAGGTGGACTAGGTATACCTGTTGAGAATAGGAATGTTATCTTCGTAGGGCAGACACTGTTTTCCCCACCCTATTCGCGCGACCTTCAGCTAAATTATATCATTTGCTCATGTAACATAGAGGCTTTTTTACACTAACTCAACATTGGCAAATGGCAAAAACGTTAGAGCGGGCACTCATAATAATCTTAGCTGAAATGTCGACTGTTGGCTGAACGGCTCAAATGATTCGGGGGTGTGCAAACAATCGGTCAGAGATTGCTAAAGCACTCGGCTGACAAGGACACTGAAAACCCTACCTAGCACCATCAAGAAACAAATTAAGGATTTGGATAAGGTCTGCAGTTATCTCACAGAACCTTTTTATCAAGCATTTTTTACAACAATAATAATAAGAAAATACAGTTGAAACAAACAAAGACGTGCTGTAAGTTCGCGCGAATAGGGTGCGGAAAACAGTGTCTGCCCTACGAAGATCATATTCCTATTCTCAACAGGTATACCTAGTCCACCCACTTTAACAAGCTCACACGAATTGCATATTCTCGTTAATAAAGTCTTGTACCAATGCTTTTCCAAGCTCAGCCTAAGTATTTTTCCGCTTTAGATAGACAGCAACCTATTCTACCCCAGGAGCCGCCCGACAAGGGCATTTTTCCTTACTAATCCACTCTCTTTTTCCGCTGTAGTGGAACGAAGCACAGAGCATAGCTATCAGTACATATAGCTATGACGGCTTCACTGCCTGAAGCGGACCAATGTAGTATGTACTTAAGTGTACATGTGTACATGTATATACATGTATATATACCTATGCAAAATTTGACCTATGGACCCCCGTTCGAGGGGTGTTGGAATCCAGGGAGGTTCTAGACAAAAACAAACCACGGATTCGTAATCAGGGACATCAAAATCAGGGGCTCAAATTATCTCTATTCAAATTCAAATTTTGAGTTTTACCCCTTGGACACCTGTCGGGGGGGGTATCCTGAGGGAGGTAGCGGGGTCGCAGGGGAGTCAACGAGCGTCATAGACAAAAATAGACCTCAGATTCGTGTTCAGGGAGTCAAATTACACCTATGAACATCAGAATCCGAATTTTCAAAACTTGACCCCTTGAATCCGTTGTGGGGGGGGGCAGTGGCGTAGCCAGAAAAAAATTTCGGGGGGGGGGGAATGACTTTTCGATTTTTTTGAAGTGTGTTGCAATGCACTTAAGGGGGTAATTTCGTTTTTAGGTGTTTTTTTGAGACGCCATAGCTCAGCGTTTACAAATTCTAATCACAAGCGGTCTTTTGCATTAGGAAGAACAATATTTTTCCTAAATGTATGCCATGCATTGAAATTTTACCTGTGATTTTGTTTCCAATATAAGCCAGTAAAGAAAGGTCCTTTCCGAAATATTACAATTTTTTTCAAAAAGTTTGCGCCACAGCTCTGAATCATACGATTACCTGTTAGGGCTGAAAGTTGGTAAGGTTTTTGACATGTTAGAAATCCCCAGGCATGTCCCCCACTTTTTAAATAACTAGTCAGTTTACTGAGAAAATAGCTGAAAAGCAAACGCACCGAAAATTTAAGATATTTTCTTGTAATTAAAACCCTCTAAAAATGTCCACAGGTGAAATTCCGAAAAAGTGAGAGACATGCCTGGCGATTTTGACCTCTACAGTACTGTCCCAAAAATTCATGCTCAGGCGTCACTTATAACTTGAGTACTGGTGGCGCAAAGTTTACATAGAAATCACAAAAACCTCGAAAACGCAACTACCACCTTAATTGCTACTTTAACGCAAAAAACGACACATATTAGCATTTTTTGGTCAAAAAACAATGCTTATTTTCGACCCCAGCAGTATCGAACGTAAATTTGCAGCTAAAAATAACGAAAATTACAAAAATGGTGGGCTGGTAACGGGTCGGAAGCTAGCAAATTGCAAATTTTTCGAAATTTTTTGTCATTAAAAACTGTACATTTTACTGGAAAGTGTCATTTTAGTACCAATAAAACAGCTAAAACGATACACTACACTACACAGTGTATTAAGCAAATAGATAGTGCATAATGCAACTACATACATACGCACATGCTTTCATGCAAGATAAAAGCAAGAACACTAAGCCAAAGGGTTGCAGGGGTCTGGGGGCGGCAGTCCCCAGAAAAAAATTGGGGAAATTTTTGATTTTTAGGCCAAATTTGGTCAATTGGAGACGTATCAGAAATTTTTCCGGCCGGACCATAAAAACCAAAGGGGGGACCCTTGTGTAAAATTTCAGTCGGAAAAAATTCCGGGGGGGGGGGGGAATCCCAACCTGGCTACGCCCCTGGGAGGGGTACCCTAGGAGGGAGGGGTCGTAGGAGAGTTCACGAGAGTCACAGACAAAAATGAACCTCGGATTCGTGTTCAAGGGGTCAAATTACCTCAACGGACATCAAAATTTCAAATTAAAAAAATTGACCCATTTTGACCCCCTAGGTGGCACCCTGGGGGCCATGGTTGTCCAGAGTCGGTATAGGCAAAAATGAATCCCAGATTCGTGTTCAGGACACCAAACTGCCCCTAGAGACAAGTTTTTGAGAATAAACTTGGAAAAATATTTGACTCCAAAAGTGCAAGTCCCTAGTCCCCTTTGGGAACAGCCTTGGGGGGCAATCTGTGGGGCAATGGGTATTAATATGATATGTTCGCTAGTTCACAATCCATATATTACACGAAAAAACTTAAAATGTATATATAAAACAAAAATGTATATATCTTACGACAGGCGGGGAATGGAGGTAATTCCTCCCGAAATTTTCTCCGACTGAAATTGTACACCGACCCCGTTTCTATCCGCCGGCCGAAAGTATAATTCCGACTGGGACTGACCAAATTTGGCTTAAAAATCAAAAATTTCTCCAAATATTTTTGTGCAGGGTGCCGCCCCCAGACCCCTGCAACTACGTGGCTTGGTGTTTTTAGCTCGACCTTTAGCTCTGATGTTTTCAGCCGGTACAATGTTTGCACAATATATATGTGCTGTTATCTCGCAATGTGTTAAAATAGTAAAAAAGGCCATTTTGACCCATTACAAATAATTGAAGTCATTCCCTCCCAAAACTTTTTCCTGGCTACGCCACTGATATACGCGTAGATTACAAAAGTTGGAGGCATAGATGCACACAGAGGGGGGGGTACCCCCCCCCCCCTCAGGGGGGTCAGCACCGCTCCTCGGGGAGCAGGCACCCCCCTCAAACCTCCATCCCCCCCCCTTTGATTGCCGAACAAGTGCATCAGATTTGAGTAAAAGACTGACAAAATATCGCAAAAATTTTCCGGCTGCGGCCAAAAAAGTGTCCCAAAAATAAATTAAAAATTGAAAATTTTCGAAAATTTTTCAGCTGTCGCCGGAAATCAAACAAAACCAGGACCACCCTCCTCTGGACCGGGTGTCGGGCATTCCTCCCCTCCTCGCCGATTGCTCCCGTGCATCTCTGGTCGGGGGCGGTATATACACCCGAGAAGCTAGAGACATCTACGACATTTTATCTTCTATAAAGTGCAATCTTTTCCAAATTTATCTAATTTAAGGTTAAAAGGTAAGGTTCGACTAAAAGGGGTGGTGACCCGCGGAACCACCCCCCTGAATACGCCCTTGGCACCGGAGTCACAATGCCATACTGGTCAATTTTTGACTCATCAATGTTGATGTAACATTTTTGTAACAAAACCCAAAATAGTGACCAGTGGTCAACTACTGGTCGTATGGGTGTGTAAAGTATGCATTGAAATGGGGCGTGACTGTTGAATAATTGATGAATGCTACTTAAAAAAAAATTTTCGAAAAAAAAGAAAAAAAAATTGGTCACAATAGTCAACATACAAATTGATTTTTTTTAAAAACACTGCCTCCGGCTCCGGCTCCGGCTCCGGCATTTTATATCCGGCTCCGGCTCCGGCTCCGGCAAAATTTTACCTCCGGTCGTTCGCTACCCTGGGGGCCATGGTTGTCCAGAGTCGGTATAGGCAAAAATGAATCCCAGATTCGTGTTCAGGACACCAAACTGCCCCTAGAGACAAGTTTTTGAGAATAAACTCGGAAAAATATTTGACTCCAAAAGTGCAAAAGAGTCCCGAGTCCCCTTTGGGAACAGCCTGGGGGGGCAATCTGTGGGGCAATGGGTATTAATATGATATGTTCGCTAGTTCACAATCCATATTACACGAAAAAACTTGAACTATCATGAAAAACAAACAGCAAACCTAATTATTCTACTGTGAAGATACGTACGCGCATACATGACATACAGCCAAGAGGGGGGTACCGTCTAGGGGACTATTCGACATCTGAGCAAGAAAGTGATAATACCAGTGAATGCACAGCATATGGGTTTATATTCGTATACAAAACGATAGACCTCCAGCTATAACCATGATAGCTCCACTGCCCGTACCGAACCTACCCCGTAATACATGTGGCGGGGGGTATGGGCATGCCCTGGGGCTTATAGGCCGAAATTCAAAAAAGCCCACGTTAGTTTCTATTCCACTACTGTACCACCTCACATGCAAAAGATTATGACTGGCCGTTTTGCGCAACTTCTTAAAAAGTGTGCTAAACTTTTTCGTACTTAGTCATATTTTGGACCCCAAAAAGGGGTTTCCCCCCTCCCAGCACAGCCTCTCACGGAAACACCCGAGCAAAACCATTTTTTCCGAGTCTATTGCAGGCTATACGAAATGTGAAAAACCAAAAAAGGTGTCGCTGGGATGAACAACCGCCGAGAAAAGTTCTGGGAAAAAAAGAGCGAAAGTCCGTGAATGTTGGGGGATCCCCGAGTGTAGCTCAGAAAATACTTGACCGATCCGGCTGAAATTTTGCCAGCACTTAGGCATTGCCAAGAGGTGTACACACACACAAAATTTCGTGTAAAAAGCTCTTCTATATTTTGAGCTACAAAAAGTTCAAATTCTCAAAATCCGCAATAGTGCTAAATTTTCCTATTGTAGGGGAGGGCGCTATCGCGCCAACCCTGATAATCGTCTAATCAACCCTATTCGTCCATTAGACTGCTGAAACATAATTTCATGCCTGGACACATATTATATACATGCAACACAGGGTTGGCACTCAGTCTCGGTCTCGGTCTCGTAAAAAAAACCGAGACTAGGCTGGTCTCGGTGTTTCAGGTGACACTTGAAGTTTTGAGAATTTTGCAAGATCACCAATTTTTTTTTAAATTTAAGTTTCAAAATAGGATACGAAGCTTAAAAAAGTCTGCTGCAGAAAGGGAGTTTCAAAGCACTGGCAAATCTTAGCTAACTTCAAGTTTAACTTTGTGTTACACACCATCTATTTTATATAGTAAAGAAAAATGCCCTTGTCGGGCGGCTCCTTGGGTAGCATAGGTTACTGTCTGTCTAAAGCGGAAAAATACTTAGGCTGAGCTTGTAAAAGCATTGGTACAAGACTTTATTAACGAGAATATGCAATTCGTGTGAACTCGTCAAAGTAGGTGGACTAGGTATACCTGTTGAGAATAGGAATATGATGTTCGTAGGGCAGACACTGTTTTCCGCACCCTATTCGCGCGACCTTCAGCTAAATTATATTATGTGCTCATGTAACATAGAGGCGTTTTTTACACTAACTCAACATTGGCAAATGGCAAAAACGTTACAGCGGGCACTCATAATAATTTTAGCTGAAATGTCGACTGTTGGCTGAACGGCTGAAATAATTCGGGGGTGTGCAAACAATCGGTCAGGGATTGCTAAGGTTCTCGGCTGACAAGGACGCTGACACCCTACCTCGCACCAATGTATGTATTTTGCACGCCATAAATGGGTCAATTTAGGTCGCAGTTTCTTGTAAGCTTTTGTTTTTCGATTATGGACTCTCAGATTATGGATTTGTTCCTACTGTAGCTTACACAAATCTAATACAATATGCATAAATTAAATATGATCGAATGAAGTTAAGATGCTTACTACGTACATATACATATATTTCGATCAAACGATCAGTTCAGGATCTGGATAAGGTCTGCAGTTATCTCACAGAACCTTTTTATCAAGCATATATACTTTACAACAATAATAATAATATGAAACACAATTGAAACAAACCCAGAACGGGCTGTAAGTTCGCGCGAATAGGGTGCGGAAAACAGTGTCTCCCCTACGAAGATCATACTCCTATTCTCAACAGGTATACCTAGTCCACCTACTTTGACGGAAATTGGGGAAATTTTTGATTTTTAGGCCAAATTTGGTCAATTGGAGACGTATCAGAAATTTTTCCGGTCGGACCATAAAAACCAAAGGGGGGACCCTTGTGTAAAATTTCAGTCGGAAAAAATTCCGGGGGGGGGGGGGGGAATTACCCCCAGGCCCCCCCCCCCCCGGCTACGCCCCTGGGAGGGGTACCCTAGGAGGGAGGGGTCGTAGGAGAGTTCACGAGAGTCACAGACAAAAATGAACCTCGGATTCGTGTTCAAGGGGTCAAATTACCTCAACGGACATCAAAATTTGAAATTAAAAAATTGACCCATTTTGACCCCCTAAGTGGCACCCTGGGCATAGCGATCGACCGGAGGCTCCGGCTCCGGCCGGATTTGAGCCTCCGGCTCCGGCTCCGGCAAAGAAAGTGCCGGAGCCGGAGAATTTTTGTTGTTCAAGCTTTGACAAAAAGTTCAAATTTTGAGAAAAAATCACAATGTTAACGAAGCAATTAGTCGGTTACAATATTTATATTACTGGCAGTTGAAATGGAGGCGCGCAGCCCTCTCTACCATTATACATTTTACAAAAATGTATATATCTTACGACAGGCGGGGAATGGAGGTAATTCCTCCCGAAATTTTCTCCGACTGAAATTGTACACCGACCCCGTTTCTATCCGCCGGCCGAAAGTATAATTCCGACTGGGACTGACCAAATTTGGCTTAAAAATCAAAAAATTCTCCAAATACTTTTGTGCAGGGTGCCGCCCCTAGACCCCTGCAACTACGTGGCTTGGTGTTTTTAGCTCGACCTTTAGCTCTGATGTTTTCGGCCGGTACAATGTTTGCACAATATATATGTGCTGTTATCTCGCAATGTGTTAAAATAGTAAAAAAGGCCATTTTGACCCATTACAAATAATTGAAGTCATTCCCTCCCAAAACTTTTTCCTGGCTACGCCACTGATATACGCGTAGATTACAAAAGTTGGAGGCATAGATGCACACAGAGGGGGGGGTACCCCCCCCCTTCAGGAGGGTCAGCACTAGCGATCGACCGGAGGCTCCGGCTCCGGCTCCGGCTCCGGCCGGATTTGAGCCTCCGGCTCCGGCTCCGGCTCCGGCAAAAAAAGTGCCGGAGCCGGAGAATTTTTCATTGTTGAAATTTTGGCAAAAAGTTCAAATTTTAAGAAAAAATCAAGGCTAACGGAAAGATAAGTCGGTTACAATACTCATATTACTGCCGACTGCAATGGAGGCGACGATCCCTCTGCACCATTATGTAATTCTACTATTACGTTCGCCCTTTAATTTCAATTTTCTGGTGGGAAAAAGTTTCTGATTACGTCTCCAATTGACCAAATTCGACTTAAAAACAAAAGTTTGTCACATTTCTTTGGAAGCTGCCACCCCCCGATTCCTGCAACTATGTACGTAATTTAGTGTTTTCAGCTCGACTTTTAGGTCTGATGTCTTTGGCCGGTCAAAATTATGTTTGCACAGTATGTACTGTTATCTCACAAACTGGTGTGTTAAAATTACAAAAAAGTTCATTTTAACCCATTACAAAATATCGAAAAGCCATGCCCCAAAATTTTTTCCTGGCTACGCCACTGAGATACGCCTCGGGGGCCGCAACCCCCAGAAGCTAGAGACATTTACGGCATCTACATCTACAAAGTGCAATCTTTTCCAAATTTATCTATATTTTGGGGAACCCTTGTTGACAATTTCGTAAGGTTCGATTAAAAGGGGGGCTCAGATGGACTTCCTGAACCACCCTCTGACTACACCTTCGGCACCCGAGTCAAAATCCCATACTGGTCAGTTTGACCAAATTTTCGACTTTTATCAATGTTTTTTTTTATCAAATTTTTTGTCAGATCTCTCTAAACAATGACCAGGACCAGTGGCCAATTTTGGTTGAATAGGTGCGTAAGAACATAATGTATAGAAATGTGGCGTGAGTGTTGAAAAATTTCAGAATGCTGTTTCGGAAAAAAATGAAAAAATTTGGTCAAAATTGTCAACATATACAAATTGATTTTTTTAAAAACACTGCCTCCGGCTCCGGCTCCGGCTCCGGCTCCGGCATTTTCTATCCGGCTCCGGCTCCGGCTCCGGCTCCGGCAAAATTTTACCTCCGGTCGTTCGCTAGTCAGCACCGCTCCTCGGGGAGCAGGCACCCCCCTCAAACCTCCATCCCCCCCCCCTTTGATTGCCGAACAAGTGCATCAGATTTGAGTAAAAAACTGACAAAATATCGCAAAATTTTTCCGGCTGCGGCCAAAAAAGTGTCCCAAAAATAAATTAAAAATTGAAAATTTTCGAAAATTTTTCAGCTGTCGCCGGAAATCAAACAAAACCAGGACCACCCTCCTCTGGACCGGGTGTCGGGCATTCCTCCCCTCCTCGCCGATTGCTCCCGTGCATCTCTGGTCGGGGGCGGTATATACACCCGAGAATGGGGGGGCAATCTGTGGGGCAATGGGTATTAATATGATATGTTCGCTAGTTCACAATCCATATTACACGAAAAAACTTGAACTATCATGAAAAAAAAACAGCAAACCTAATTATTCTACTGTGAAGTTACGTACGCGCATACATGACACCGCCAACCGGGGGGGGGGGGTACCGTCTAGGGGACTATTCAACATCTGAGCAAGAAAGTGATAATACCAGTGAATGCACAGCATATGGGTTTATATTCGTATACAAAACGATAGACCTCCAGCTATAACCATGATAGCTCCACTGCCCGTACCGAACCTACCCCGTAATACATGTGGCGGGGGGTATGGGCATGCCCTGGGGCTTATAGGCCGAAATTCAAAAAAAGCCCACGTTAGTTTCTATTCCACTACTGTACCACCTCACATGCAAAAGATTATGACTGGCCGTTTTGCGCAACTTCTTAAAAAGTGTGCTAAACTTTTTCGTACTTAGTCATATTTTGGACCCCAAAAAGGGGTTTCCCCCCTCCCAGCACAGCCTCTCACGGAAACACCCGAGCAAAACCATTTTTTCCGTGTCTATTGCAGCCTATACGAAATGTGAAAAACCAAAAAAGGTATCGCTCGGATGAACTACCGGCGAGAAAAGTTCTGGGAAAAAAAAGGGCGAAAAGTCCGTGAATTTTGGGGGGTCCCCGGGGGTATCTCAGAAAATACTTGACCGATCCGGCTGAAATTTTGCCAGCGCTTAGGTATTGCCAAGGGGTGTACACACACAAAATTTCGTGTAAAAAGCTCTTCTATATTTTGAGCTACAAAAAGTTCAAATTCTCAAAATCCGCAATAGTGCTAAATTTTCCTATTGTAGGGGAGGGCGCTATCGCGCCAACCCTGATATCAAGAGTTTGTAACTAAAGTTTGAGCTAGAATTGGTTGCCGGACTTATTGGATCCTTTCAAGCATAATATGTCAAATAATGAAATACTGATCATGCTAACCTTGTAGTTAATTTGTGATTAAAATTGCTAGCTTCAACTTTGCTGAGCGCGAACTGAGTGCGCAGTTTAATTGAACTTTCTTGAACCCCAATCTTATACCGTATGTCAAAACATTAGAGATCTGAAAAAACCTAGGCACAATCAAAAATTTTTTGTCTATAGGGTGGTTGGGGTTGGGGCAACACGTCTTCCTGCTTCCTCCCACATAACTGAGTCAGCGGCAGAAACTCTTCTGGTCAGTGATGGTGCCTGCTATTATCAGAGCTTCGGATAGTAGCACCAGCATTGCGATTCTACGCTGGCACCGGAGTTAGGCTGCAAAAGTGCCAAATTATCTATACTACAAAATGCCTGTTAGAAAACCGACCGGCTAAGAAGTGTGCGAAACTTTAAAAAAACATCCAAGTTGTCAGAAGCCGTTTCAAAATTACTTTGGAAAATATCGTGCCAATAGTTGGTAATGTTGCATTGCCTCTATAGTTGGAGCAGTCTTTTGCATCTCTTTACAGAGGAACGATGAACGCCTCCTGCCAGCTTTTCGGGAAGCGAACGCAAGCCCAAATTCTGCGTCCAAGGTGTACCAGATGGGGCAGCAGTGTTAGCTGTAGGCTCTTGAACAGCTCAGCAGGGGCATTGTCGGGGCCACAGGACTTATTTCGCTTCAATGATATGATAGCTTGTAGGATTTCTTGGGCGCTGGGTGGATTACAGTCTATTAGTGGATTGGGCGTGGCGACTCGAGCCATTTCTTTTAGGTAGTCATCCGACGTAGATGGTTTAGGCTGGTTCAGATGAGATTCAAAATGTCGCTTTAGGCATTTCAGTTTACCCGTGGGATCTGAACTGATGGAACCGTCGTCTGATCTCAAGGAGCTGCAATTTAGTGATGGTTTGCCGCTGATGGACTTGAACGTTTTGTGCAGTTGTTTAGAATCTCCTTTTCAAGCGGCTGATTCCATATCATTAGCGATCTATGACCATTTCCTGTAATTGTCAGTTGTCACTACGTATGCTTCGACGCAGTTGGTATGATAGAGCACGGCGCTTGTCCTCTGACTGCTCAGCTTGTTTTTGCTGGACAAGAAGCTGGGTTCTGGTGCTGAGATGCTGCCGTGACCGTTTCGGTTTGTTCCCCAATATATACTTCTGCAGCACTATCTAGCATGATGGTTTTCATATTTGACCATGCTACTTCTGGATCGTCAGGTTCTTGGTCAACGAGTATGCTAAATTTGT